>JARQZK010001604.1:130000-147154 GCA_030704885.1 Cynegetis impunctata
TAAATAATTTTTCGTATGATAACTGACTTCTTTTACGTTTAATATTTTCAGTTTCTTCGCGATGTTTTCCTGGATATCTATGAATTTTGGCATGAATCGGAATTTCATCTTGTGTTCTAATATTATGTTTAATTTTTTATGTCAATTTGAGTGGTTGTCCTGGTAACTGAAAAGCTTTTTCCGTATTATTTTCGTTTGAATAATTTGAAGAGTTTTTTTTTTTTGATAATATTTTGCGTTTCGAGAAAGGCAATCAGCTACTTTGTTGAGTGTTTCGCGTATATTGTAACGTTGTTGCTCGCGCACTAACGTTAGTGGTGCGCAAGCTGGTTATTCCACTGGAGGGGCAAGCCACTGCCTATATAACCCGAGCACCGAGAATGCAGAAGGCAGTACTGACTCCTAGGAACTCTCTTCTAGACTGGGTATTGACCAGTCCGACTCCCGTCCGTCGGCAAGTATTGATTACCGACAAATTCCTGAGACTGGGTATTGACCAGTCTCTTTCTGTTCCGTCCGACAAGTACTGATTGTCGGAATTCCTAGTAGGTTCGGTATTGACCAATCTATTCCATTCCGTTCGACAAGTACTGATTGTCGGAAACTCTCGTAAATTGGGTATTGACCAATCTATTCCCGTTCCGTCCGACAAGTACTGATTGTCGGTAATATTCGTAGGTTGGGTATTGACCAATCTATTCCCATTCCGTCCGACAAGTACTGATTGTCGGTGAATTCCTATAAACCGGGAGCTGACTAGCTTGCAGTGGCCAACAAGGTTGACCAGCTGGCGGCGACGGAACCGACCCTGGTCAACAACACCGAGAATACCTGGTCCCGGTAATCACGTCAAGCAGAATCTCGGACCTAAGAACGCAGAGATCCAGCACATCCCCGCGCTTCGCTCCATCCTCGACTGACAAAGGACTGCCTGCGCACTGGAGGTGCGGTCGACGCAGCGAAACGAGACCAGAGCAGAAGCAGATGCGCACTGGATCATATTATTTAAATATTTGATTTCTGTTAATAATTTACTGTAAATAAACTTGTATATAACTAAGAGATACCTTCTTTATAATTCAGGAGAACCGACACGAAGAGTCCGTTACAATATATTTTTATATATATATATATATATATATATATATATATATATATATATATATATAATATATATATATATATATATATATAATATATATAATATATATATATATACATATATATATAAATATATATAATATATATATATAAATATATATATATATATATACATATATATATATATATATATATATATATATATATATATATATATATATATATATATATATATATATATGTATTACTAGCTGACCCGGCAAACGTTGTTCTGCCATATAAATTATTTTTATGTATTCATCTATCTGCCGATATATATCTACCTATCTAACTATATATCTATCTATCTAGATAGTTATCTATCTTTCTATCTATCTAACTATCTATCTACCTATCATTCTATCTATCTATCTATCTGTCTATCTATATGCATATCTATCTATGAATTTATCTGATCGGGCAAACGTTCAGCCATATAAATTATTTTTATCTATCTATCTTTCTATCTATTCATCTATCTGCCGATGTATATCTACCTATCTATCTATCTATCTATCTATCTATCTATCTATCTATCTATCTATCTATCTATCTATCTATCTATCTATCTATCTATCTATCTATCTATCTATCTATCTATCTATCTATCTATCTATCTATCTTTCTATCTATCTATCTATCTATCTATCTATCTATCTATATATCTATCTAGTTATCTATCTATCTATCTAACTATCTATCAATCTATCTGACCCGGCAAAAATGTTAATCATTGGGAGTATGAAAAATATATTCTGACCTATTCTCAAACCGACTTTTGTTATTTTCGATTGCCATCTTGCAGCCCTATTGCGGATCTGTGGATAAAATTTAAAAAAATGAAAAGATGCAAAAATAGGAGTTGATCGTAGAAGGGTAAACAATTGAGAGTAATATGAATTCAAGACAAAATAAAAATGACATAGATTATGAATAATTTTGAATGGTGGTTAAGTATTCTCAAATTTTCTTATTTCGCGCAATTTTCATAATTTTTTCTTTCATAAGAACCTTCTTCTGACACAAAAAAACACAACAAAAAAAGAATTTTAGAAATAATTTTATATTTCTTTTAATTATTCTCAAATTTTCTAATTTCCGCCCAATTTTTTCAATTTTTTCTTTCACAAGAACCTTTTTCTGACAATAAAAAACACAACAAAAAAAGAATTTCTGGAATCGGTCCAGCTGTTCAAGCGTGATGGCGGGACCAAGGGAAATAAGGATTCATTTATATATATATATATATATATATATATATATATATATATATATATATATATATATATATATATATATATATATATATATATATATATATATGTATATATATATATATATATATATATATATATATATATATATATATATATATATATATATTTCTTATATCTGAGTACTCTCTTGGTCCAATGATTAAAAAATTATCTTACTTTTGGTGATATTCTTGGTGCAAGCTCCTAGAAGATTCAAAACATTCAGATGCTTTCCTAGGTGGGCCATAATTTTCAATTCCGACGCCAATGCTCTGATACATGATGGTTCAGCAGTTCTTTTAGCCATTTTTATCGCTACTGTTGTAACTTTTTCTTCTGGAACGATACGTTTTGCTTTACCTCTGATTACTACTCCAAAGGCTCCGGCCCCTAGTTGCTTTTCTGGACAAAATATTTTATTAGTATGTTAGAATTGAAAGGATATATTACTTCTTGATGTTTTAACTATATTTTCGTGTACCCCTTCGTATCGACTCTTAATCCTGCATTTTTATTATTTAAATTGTGGATGCAAGTTGAATATTTCCATAAATTCATCCAATTTTTTAATGAAATATAAATATATAAATTCACAGAATGTTAAGGTATTCAAATATAGGAATATATATTTGAAATTTCATAAATTAAAAAAAATAACTGTTTGTAACTTTCTCAGTTTTTTAAAGTTTACTTCATAATCTTGATCCTTTTTCTCAAGGGATGATGAATTCTCCCCTCTGAAATACAGCTAACATAAACAAGTATGAAAAATAAATTCGATGGACGATGAATCAACTCTGTGGTAGTTCATATTTATATTAAAAAAATTAAATAATAAGAAAACAACTTGTCTAAAAACCACAAAATGAAAATAACTTTTTATTCGACTAGTTTCGCCTGTTACAGCATTATCAAGACTGAATTCAGTCTTGATAATGCTGTAACAGGCGAAACTAGTCGAATAAAAAGTTATTTTCATTTTGTGGTTTTTAGACAAGTTGTTTTCTTATTATTTAATTTTTTTAATATAAGTATGAAAAAGTTCGTGAATATTATACTATGTTCGATTATTCATTTTTTGTTCTTTGTCAGCTCTCACCTAATTTGCTATATATATATATATATATATATATATATATATATATATATATATATATATATATATATATATATATATATATATATATATATATATATATTCGAAAAACTTGGTTTCTCGGGATGAACCGCGTAAAAGATTTGAAAAATCTCCTTGAGATTTTTCAAATCTTTTACGCGGTTCATCCCGAGAACCAAGTTTTTCGACTGCTTCCGACCGCGGAAATCTTTCTGAACATATATATATATATATATATATATATATATATATATATATATATATATATATATATATATATATATATATATATATATATATATATATATATATATATATATATATATATATATATGCTTAAAGTCTGATTATTGGCATTTCTTACTAAAAAGAGTATCTTGAGCTGATGCCAGTGTGGTTTTCAGAGAAATAAAAGTACTGAAGATGCTATTTATGAATTGATTAAATAATAATATATATATATATATATATATATATATATATATATATATATATATATATATATATATATATATATATATATATATGCTTAATGTCTGTTTTTTTGCATTTCTTACAAAATACGGAATCTTGAGTAGAATCCAGTTCGGTTTTCAGAGAAATAAAAATACTGAAGATGCTATTTATGAATTAATTAAATATAATATATATATATATATATATATATAATACTATATATATATATATATATATATATATATATATGCTTAAAGTCTGATTATTGGCATTTCTTACTAAATACGGAATCTTGAGCAGAAGCCAGTTCGGTTTTCAGAGAAATAAAAGTACTGAAGATGCTATTTATGAATTAATTAAATTTGTTGTCCACGCGAACAGTTATAACAAAAAATGTCTTGCTATTTTTTTTAGATTTAGCGAAAGCTTTCGACACAGTTAATTTCGAGAAATTGTTGGAAAGATTAGAAGCTATTGGTATTCGTGGAAATGCATTGAATATATTCAGTACATATTTGAAGGACCGAATACAGGTAGTGAAAATTGGGAAGGAGAGGAGTGATTCTGTTACTGTTACCATGGGAGTACCTCAGGGTACGATATAGGGGCCAATTTTATTCTTGATATTCAAATGAACTTGGAAGCTTGAACCTGGATGGAGAAATAATATCCTACGCTGATGACACTGTAGCTATTTTTGAAGGAAATACATGGAAAGAAATATTAAGTACCTAGAGCTGAACTGGCTATGCAGGAAATTTACAACTTCTTGAATCAGAGCCGTCTCAGCTTAAATATGCTAAAATCAAAATTTGTAACTTTCTCAGCAACGATGGCGGATCATCCGGGTCTCGATATTCTGAGGGTTTATGATGCAGCTTGCAAGAGCTTTGCTGATTGTTCATGTGGCTACATCCAGAAGACCGATGCTATACGATATCTCGGGGTGGAACTTGATCAGCACTTGAAATGGGATAAACCTATAAATGGCTTGGCAAAGAGACTCAGAGTACTAGTTTACAAATTTTATAGATTGAGGGACATTTTGACAAAAAAGTATTTATGAACAAAACTAAATTTGAATTTACTACGTTTATTATCACAAAATATTTTGAAAAATATAACACTGCGATTGCAATTTCGCTCACTAGACCATCATCGGGCAGATTGAGTTAAGAACTGAATACAGAATAATTATAGATTTGCGCTTACGGGTGGGAAAGGATTATTGCAGGTACCTAAATAGACAAGAGGAACATATTTCAAGAAGGGCTAATCGAGTGAATTTCCCAAATTGGTACAATACAATGTTCTTAGAAAGGTCGTTATTGTTTGAATACACTGAATATAGGAGAATATATCAAGTCAATCTGGTCGTTCAGCAAGATATCTTTTGCATTATTATTGAGTTCAAAAATTTCTAATGATTCTAAGTAAGTAAGTTTGGTTCCTTTCGGTAATTTGTGCATGATTTGAAAGTTATCTATTTGTGGAAATGGGTGGTGGTTTTCACGGCAATGATTTGAAAACGTTGAATCCGTTTCATTTTTCAAAAAAGATTGTTTGTGTTCTTTAAATCTTGTCTTGAACGATCGACCAGTCTGACCTATATATACTCCTTTACATACAGGACAAATCAACTTATAAACTCCTGAACTTTCAAATTTTGAAGTGATATCTTTGGCATTGAATAAAAATCCTGAGAGTTTTGTCTTAGGTTTGAAAGCAATTTAATATTACATTTAGGTATGACATTAGCAACTTTTTCTGTTAGAGGAAGGACCAAAATATGTTGAAGATGTGAATTTTTCCGATTTTTCTACTTTTAATTGGGGATATATGCTGTTGCACGCTAGTTGATTACGTTTCTTCTTTATCATTTTATCTATCAAACTTGTATGAAAACCATTATTTGACGCAATTTTTTTTATAGTCGAAATTTCTTTTGCTCAATTTGTTACGGATAATGGAATTGAAAACGCTCTTTGGATCATTGAATTAAAAGCTGAATGTTTATGGGAAAGAGGATGATTTGAATCCGACGGAATACATATATCCGTGAAAGTTGGTATTCTATATATATCGAAACTCAAAGTATTATTATTATGAAAGATAGTTAAATCCAAGAAGTTTATTTGTCGATCCAATTCTTTTTCAATTTTGCACTTTATATTTGGGTGAATGCTATTAATATAATTCAAAAACTGATCTAATTGTCTCGCGGTGCCCTTAAAACAAGCAATTACATCATCAACGTATCTATGCCAAAAACTTATATGCGATGCTTTTGTAAAATTGAATATTATGTTCTCTATATGTGACATGAAAATGTCTGCAATAAGCGGACTTAAGGGGGAACCCATAGTCAGCCCACTAGATTGTTCAAAAATTTTGTTATCAAACTGGAAGTAATTTTGACTAAGACATATATCTAATAAGAAAATGATATCATTTATTTTAATAATATTCATAGTGGATTGTTGCAAAATATCTAAGACAAGTGGTAAACACTCATCTGCTGGTATATTGGAGAACATATTATCAACATCGAAGCTAACAAGAAAAGAGTTAGCAGGAGTTACAAAGTTTTTCAGCTTCTGTACTAAATCAACAGAGTTCTTTACTGTATATTTTGGAGTGAAATCAGTTAATTTTCTGAATGTGAAATTCAGATCTTTGGCTAATTTATACGTTGGGCTATTTATGTGAGAAACTACAGGTCGTATTGGGCTATTTTCTTTGTGGTTTTTCATTAATCCGTAAAGATTTGGAGTTCCAGGATTCATATGTATTATTGAAAAATTAGGTTTTGATAGTGTATTTGGGGAAAATTCCTGAAGGGCTTGTCTAACAGTTTTTTGAAATTTATTTGTTGGATCGACTGATATTTGTTTAATTTGTTCCGTTTGAAGAAAATTATTCATTTTGGAAACATAATCATTTCTTGAGAGAACTACTATCGCATCGGATTTATCTGCTTTAGTGATAGTTAAATTATTAATTTCAATTTTATATTTCAAGGATTTTATTTCACCTAAATATTTATTTGGTTTTGGAACCTGATGGCTTCTAAGAATTTTCGAAATTTTGAATTCGGCTAACGCTGGTTCATCAGTATTTTTCAAAGCTAAAATAGATTCAACAGCTAATAATTCTTTCTCGTTTGAAAAATACTGATGAACCAGCGTTAGCCGAATTCAAAATTTCAAAAATTCTTAGGAGCCATCAGGTTCCAAAATCAAATAAATATTTAGATGACATAAAATCCTTGAAACATAAAATTGAAATTAATATTTTAACTATCACTAAAGCAGATAAATCCGATGCGATAGTAGTTCTCTCAAGAAATGATTATGTTTCCAAAATGAATAATTTTCTTCAAACGGAACAAATTAAACAAATATCAGTCGATCCAACAAATAAATTTCAAAAAACTGTTAGACAAGCCCTTCAGGAAATTTCCCCAAATACACTATCCAAACCTAATTTTTCAATAATACATATGAACCCTGGAACTCCAAAACTTTACGGATTAATAAAAAACCACAAAGAAAATAGCCCAATACGACCTGTAGTTTCCCACATAAATAGCCCAACGTATAAATTAGCCAGAGATCTGAATTTCACATTCAGGAAACTAACTAATTTCACTCCAAAATATACAGTTAAGAACTCTGTTGATTTAGTACAGAAGCTGAAAAACTTTGTAACTCCTGCTAACTCTTTTCTTGTTAGCTTTCATGTTGATAATATGTTCTCCAATATACCAGCAGATGAGTGTTTACCACTTGTCTTAGATATTTTGCAACAATCCACTATGGATTTTATTAAAATAAATGATATCATTTTTTTATTAGATATATGTCTTAATCAAAAGTACTTCCAGTTTGATAACAAAATTTTTGAATAATCTAGTGGGCTGGCTATGGGTTCCCCCTTAAGTCCGCTTATTGCAGACATTTTCATGTCACATATAGAGAACATAATATTCAATTCTACAAAAGCATCGCATATAAGTTTTTGGCATAGATACGTTGATGATGTAATTGCTTGTTTTAAGGGCACCGCGAGACAATTAGATCAGTTTTTGAATTATATTAATAGCATTCACCCAAATATAAAGTTCAAAATTGAAAAAGAATTGGATCGACAAATAAACTTCTTGGATTTAACTATCTTTCATAATAACAATACTTTGAGTTTCGATATATATAGAAAACCAACTTTCACGGATATATGTATTCCGTCGGATTCAAATCATCCTCTTTCCCATAAACATTCAGCTTTTAATTCAATGATCCACAGAGCGTTTTCAATTCCATTATCCGTAACAAATTTAGCGAAAGAAATTTCGACTATAAAACTAATTGCGTCAAATAATGGTTTTCATACAAGTTTGATAGATAAAATGATAAACAAGAAACGTAATCAACTAGCGTACAACAGCATATATCCCCAATTAAAAGTAGAAAAATCGGAAAAATTCACATCTTTAACATATTTTGGTCCTCTAACAGAAACAGTTGCTAATATACAGTGCTTTCAGGATGAAAGGAACAAATTCATTAAAAAATTAGGTTTCTATTTCATGTTAAAATCCTCGGACAGGTCGATTAGTATTTCTATTTGGGCAATTTTCGCAATAAAAATTTTGTATACAGGGTGTCTCATTCAAGAGCTATGGCTTTGTCATTAGTTTTTTTAAAGGTAATACCCTGTATATTATTTCACTTTACAATTCTACGATAAATTCTTATCACTTTTTGTGAACATACCATATGCCTCAACTTGATGGATTCCCAGATTATAACGGAGATAGTGGAGCACCTGGAGATTTAAAATGTGGATTAAAAGTACAAAAAAAAATTTAGGTAAACATTGTCATTAAATCTGAAGAATGAAATTTCACATGTACCATCTGAATTCATTCACTGGTGGCTTGTATAGTCCGCAGTTTTCACGTTTTTAACGCTCCAGGCACTACACTACTTCATTGTTTAAGAAAATGCAATTACTTGAGAGAGAACGTATTGAAGTACTTATGATGATTGGTTTTGGAGATAGGGTGCGTTCACAAGAAGAAGTCTGCAATCTATTCAATGAAAATCATCCTGATCGTCCGCCAATTACTAGATCGACAGTCAGCAAAATTGAATCAAAATTCAGGAGATACGGCCACGTTAGAGATTTACCTAAAGGAAGGCCACCGAGAGTATCTGAAGAAACAGTGCTGAACGTTCTACTAGAAACCCAGATAACCCTCATACATCCATTACTACAATTTCCAATAATTTCAATTTATCAGTAGGGTCCGTGCATAAAATACTTAAGGTAAATAAGTATCATCCCTATAAAATTAAGCTGGTACATGAATTATTAGAAGACGATTTTGACCGCAGAGTACAGTTTTGTGAGCAGATTCTTGAAATTCATAATCAACATCTAAATTTCATTACAAACATAATTTTTTCTGATGAAGCCACCTTTATTTTAAATGGCCACGTCAACAGACAAAACTGTAGGTATTGGGCGACCGAGAATCCTCATTGGATGCAAGAGTGCCACACACAGCGGCCTCAAAAAATTAATACATGGGCAGCGATTGTTCGAAATCGTATAGTTGGTCCCTATTTTTTTTGAAAGGAACACTAAACGGAGAGGACTACTTGAACTTTCTCCAGTTCCAACTCATTCCGGCTTTAGCTGTTTTGTTTCCTAACCCACAAGATCCTGACATACCTAATAACGAGATATGGTTTCAACAAGATGGGGCACCTCCTCACTATTCAATCGCTGTTCGACAATTTCTTGATGCAACTTTTCCCAACAGATGGATAGGACGGAGAGGTCCGATTGAGTGGCCGCCAAGATCACCGGACATAACCCCATTGGATTTTTTCTTATGGGGTTATTTGAAGTCTAAAGTTTATTTGAATAGACCAAATAATATTGATGATCTATAAGAGAGAATCAGGCAGGAAATGAGACTTATCAGTCCCGAAGCGATCGACAATGTGCAACGGGAAACATTGAATCGACTTCAAAAAAATGTCTCGAAGTAAAACGGACAACAGATTGAACATATGTAAAAATTAAATTAGTAATTACATTTGTGTGTTTTCATATCGTACCTCTCATTACCCACTATCTCCGTTTCTGGCAATCCATCGAGTTGAGGCATATGGTATGTTCACAAAAAGTGATAAGAATTTATCGTAGAATTGTAAAGTGAAATAATATACAGGGTATTACCTTTAAAAAAACTAATGACAAAGCCATAGCTCTTGAATGAGACACCCTGTATACAAAATTTTTATTGCGAAAAATGCCCAAATAAAAATACTAATCGACCTGTCCTAGGATTTTAACATGAAATAGAAACCTAATTTTTTAATGAATTTGTTCCTTTCATCATGAAAGCACTGTATAATACTAAATAAATAATTGCTTCGCCAAATTCGACCTCCCAAAATGCAGGCGGCCGAAGGCCGCATTTTGGCAAACTTATGAAGCCGAGATAAGGAGATCGGCCCTGAATCGCGTGGCCCGAAGCGCCCCGTCGATCGCCCGCGTCCTTTCCGTAGTGCTTAGGCTACGTCTCGCCTCGATTCGAGACGCCGATCTTCGATATCGAACGTTTAAAGTTTGACGTTTCTCCGAAATTCACGAAAACGGCTGCATTCCGGACGCTTAAGAACTATTTTCGCTTCACATGGTCTCGAATTCACGTGACCGGCTTTCGAACGAGTAATTGGAGGGCTTTCATTCGTTTCCAAAGTTACCGGGCGCGTGAGGCCCAATCGCGTCGTAGTAACGAGTTCCCGCGTACGGAATCAGCTGACTCCCTACGACGGCTAGGTATGTGACGCTATGCGGCGGACAGTGGCGTGACACCCATCGGGGTTCGGTGATTTATATTTTCTCGAATCGGGCCGCTCACTAGTGTCATACCTAAATGTAATATTAAAATTGCTTTCAAATCTAAGACAAAACTCTCAGGATTTTTATTCAAAGCCAAAGATATCACTTCAAAATTTGAAAGTTCAGGAGTTTATAAGTTGATTTGTCCTGTATGTAAAGGAGTATATATAGGTCAGACTGGTCGATCGTTCAAGACAAGATTTAAAGAACACCAACAATCTTTTTTGAAAAATGAAACGGATTCAACGTTTTCAAATCATTGCCGTGAAAACCACCACCCATTTCCACAAATAGATAATTTTCAAATCATGCACAAATTACCGAAAGGAACCAAACTTACTTACTTAGAATCATTAGAAATTTTTAAACTCAATAATAATGCAAAAGATATCTTGCTGAACGACCAGATTGACTTGATATATTCTCCTATATTTAGTGTATTTAAACAATAATGACTTTTGTAAGAACATTGTATTGTACCAATTTGTGAAATTCACTCGATTAGCCCTTCTTGAAATATGTTCCTCTTGTCTATTTGGGTACCTGCAATAATCCTTTCCCACCCGTAAGCGCAAATCTATAATTATTCTGTATTCAGTTCTTAACTCAATCTGCCCGATGATGGTCTAGTGACCGAAATTGCAATCGCAGTGTTATATTTTTACATTTTTCAAAATATTTTGTGATAATAAACGTAGTAAATTCAAATTTAGTTTTGTTAATATATATATATATATATATATATATATATATATATATATATATATATATATATATATATATATATATATATATATATATATATATATATATATTTCGAAACTTCAAACATATTACTTTCATTGTTATGTCATCATTTATTAAGCTTACCTGGAGATCTTCTAGATCCAGCATTGTAGTTGAAATTAACTTTCAATCCTGTAGGATCAGTATAAGTATATCTTCCTTGAATTTTTCCATCTGAGTTTCCTCTTGCAGCGTTAGTGATTCCATCTTCAGTTCTGTACAGAAAACCAAAAGTTCCGTCTACTTTCGGTTCTAATCTACTATCCTGAAGTATTGAAGCAGGGCCAAACCTTTGGCTATGCATTCCTTTGATACTGGCTACAACTATTGTCTGCAAAGAATGGAAAATTAAATTTGAATATAGGATCCAAAAACTGAACAAAGTGTACCTTCCCCA
Source organism: Cynegetis impunctata (assembly GCA_030704885.1). Classification (NCBI taxonomy): domain Eukaryota; kingdom Metazoa; phylum Arthropoda; class Insecta; order Coleoptera; family Coccinellidae; genus Cynegetis; species Cynegetis impunctata. Next base: position 142,074 of record JARQZK010001604.1, read on the forward strand.
GCCAGTGGGGACCGAATATCATCTCTTCCATACACAAACAAGGAAATCGCAAATATGATTCAACTGCATATCTTACTATATAGATACTTTGACATTGAGCGTGCATTTGACTGTACCTGAAGCCAGAATATAGTTCGGAGACTTCTTGATCGGAACCTTTCCTCCAATGCCTTAAGCTTCATAAACATTTTCCCCACATCAAAATCTTTCGAAGTCAAAGCTAATGGCTATCTCAACCAAACACACGCCCAACAAAATGGAATTTCACAATGATCCGTGCTGAGCACCACACTTCTCCTTGTAGCAATAAACAACGTGTGCAACAACATAGATGGAAATACTTTCCAACGAAAAAGATATATTTTTGTACTGCAGAGGAAGAAACTCTGTCACGGTACAAGGGCAAATACAAGATGCTACCAAAAAGCTCGAAGAATGGTCCGACATCACAGGTTTCACCTTGTCGATTCAAAAATCCAGATCTATGCTCTTCTCTGGAGAAATATCGGTGTCTCAACTTCCTCCACGTAATCTACACAATGCAAACCTACAGCAAGTGTCACAGCATACATTTCTCGGACTTAACTTTGCAGATCAAATCAGAGTGTACAAAGAGACTCAATTTAATGAAAGTACTTGCACATCATCATTGAGGAGCCCAAGAGACAGTCCTACTGAACATATATAGAGCCTCAATCACATCCAGAACAGACTATGGAAGCGTCATATATTCCTCAGCTAAACCACAAGATCTACGCCCACTAAATGCAGTCCATAATGCAGCACTAAGACTTGCACTAGGAGCTTTTAGGAGCAGTCCGGTAGAACGCCTGTATCGAGGAGCAGATGAACCTCCACTTCGGCTATGCAAACAACAGCAGTTACTCCACAACGCCTCCAGGAAATCATCAGACCACAAAAAACCTGTCCATAAATTGCTGTTTAATGAAAACTGCGACATAATGCACGGAAATTATCCACGAAATCTAACTCAACCATGCTATCAAGTGAAGGTGACACCGTCATCAGCTAACTTACAAACCACAACGCTATTATCACCAGGCACCACTCCACCCTAGTGTATAACATATCCTCACTGTGATACCACCCTAGTACTAATCAACAAAAATTTCATACCAAATGAATACCGTCGAAATTTATTTCGCAAAGCTTTTGCTAGACACAGGCACGATATAGCCAGATAGACCGATGCATCAAAAACAACTGAAGACGTAGGAAGTGCACCGTTTTTTTATTTGCTATACAATCGATTCGTACACCTTCGACCGACTGATGAATACAATACAAGAAAGAATCAACACCCTTAACGAACTAAGTGTGAAAGTCACTTTAATTTAGATATCATCTCATTCTGCTATAAAAGGAAACGAACTAGCAGACGCAGCAGCCCGAGAAGCTATAAGACAAGACACAAAAGTTACCATCTGCCCTGAACGAGACATCCATAACCCGTTCAACAAGGGAAAAATGATAAATCCAATATACGAAACTTCACGAAATTGAATCAACTATTCAGCCCAAGTCTGTCTCTACTGCAAACCGCAGAACTGAGGTAATACTCCGAAGACTCAGAATTAGACACTCTATCCTCACACACAAACATCTGATGACACAAGAAGAACCACCCGCATGCGATACTTGCCATGTTGCCATAACCATCAAGCACGTCCTCATCGATTGCATCAAGTATGAAACAATAAGAAGAAAACTGGACCTTGGACACACGATTAAAGACATCCGAGGACCATTTACCTCAGATACCATCTCTACCCTGATAGAATTTCTTAAAGATTCCAACACTTACTACCTTATATAGCGCGTTTCTTGAATATATAAAATAGTCAAATACATAGATATAGGTATATATATATATATATATATATATATATATATATATATATATATATATATATATATATATATATATATATATATATATATATATATATATATATATATATATATATATAAAATGTTAATCTAAGCACTGTACCAAGGTGTCAATGGCCATTGAGGTCAAGACACCTGAAACTTCATAATAATAGGAAAAAATTAGGTATCTATATTTTCATTATCGAATCTACTTAGAATCCACAGAAATGAGGTATAGTTGATATATAACAATGGATTTATTGAAGAAAAAAAATTAAAACTTTTGGAATGTTCAGTGGGCATTACTACTTAACCGAATTTCCAGTTCATTTCTGCTCTTTCAGATGCATGTTTCAAAATGATGTACCTATACCTACTTACTCAATAATTCTACTTATCCTTTGAAGAATTTGAAAAATTCATCCGGATAATTGAAATCCCTAATATTAAATTAACTCAAGTAGAAATAGTAATTGTTCGTTAATGGAATTCAGTATTATGTATATCTAGTCATCTGCAGTGTTTCTGAAGGATTCACTATTTATCATTAGATTGGTGGAAATATGAGAATTTTCAATAAGTTGGAGCTATAAGCGAAACGCATCGTGCAGAAGTGTTCCTTCTGTAAGAAACTTAAAGAATTGCTTAGACGAGTTATATTTTTTTAATATAATAATATTAATTCATGGGTGAAGATCGTTACTGCAAATTGGAGGTTTTCATAAGTCCTCAACGGAAAATCCATTGAGGGAAATGCAAAATATGAAAAAATCTTTTACTAGAATTCAATCTTGAAGAACATTTAGATCGGTTGTTTTTTCAGTTGATCTAATGGTAAAGTTTTCGTTATTGTGTCAGTTATATGAAAAAAAGAGCTTCATCACTAAGGTAACCTTTTTCGCCCGATAAGCGTCTTCTGGAGATGCGATTCAAGCGGATAACCCTATTTTGTGAAAAATCACGCTTGAATAGCAAAACGCATCGTGGTTGAAAGAAAATGTTGAAACCAACGAAGAAACATACCTCAACATCAACATAATCCACGTACCAAATTTCAATACTCTATTGTGAAAAAAAATTCACGAAGTGCATGGCATACTGATAGCAGATCGAGATTCAATTCGATCGGAATAGTCACCACGAAATGCAGTGTGGTTGAGAAAAAACGTTAAAAGGATTTTAAGTCAACATAACCTCAAAAGATGTACCAAACTTCAACACTATGACTGAATCTTCAGAAGCTGTGGAGTTCGAAAATTTTGCAAAACCCTCGAAAATAGAAATGTAGTAAAAATGACAGCGGTTGGAAAAATTTAACCAACTTTCGACAGTCATTTTTCTCTCGATGAGAAATTCTGGAGGTGCCATTATATGCCAGGAACATTTTTTTATATATAAATAAATATATATATATATATATATATATATATATATATTTATATATATATATATATATATATATATATATATATATATATATATATATATATATATATATATATATATATATATATATATATATATATATATATATATATATATATATATATATATATATATATATATATATATATATATATATATATATATATATATATATATATATATATATATATATATATATATATATATATATATATATATATACTGGGTTATTCACGTCATTCGACACGAAGAGTTATGGCTAAAGTATTTGATTTTATAAAAGTTTTTTCTTTAGGATGGAAAATGTAGTATCAGTTTTAACGCTTCATTTCTCAACTGGTGTTTTCTTGTTTTCAACCAAATTAATGATAAGGCCTACTAATTGGATCAAGCTTTGTGCCGCACTTGTGAAATATTGACTAACTTAGACTTGGCGTGTAAAAATGAAGGTCAAATAATTGCAATATTTGAACGGCTGTAACTTGTTCAATTTCAATGGAACACCCTGTATTTTATGTCACTAACAGATGTAAAATTGAATTGTCTATCGAATACCTAAATACACTTCAATCGATATCTCTTCACGTTTTCAAATAAACTGAAAATTTTTATCTTGCAAACTGATTTTAAGAAATTTATCATTTATCAAGTCGCCTATGGCGTTTTGAGAAATCAGAATTGATTGAAATAAACATCAAGATCATAATATATGCGTTTATTTTTCAATATCTCAAATGCTATGTACCAGTTCAAATTATGAAGGAAAAAAAAGATGAATTTGAAACAAGCAATATTATATATCAAGTGTTCAAAATGGCGAGCATCAGACTTTATTTATTATTAATTGTCGTATGGTGATCTTCAAATTCACTCTTAAATAATACAGGTAAAGTATCAGACTATAAAAACAGTATTCTTTTTTAAAATCCTCTAGCAACATTTGAGAACATACGCAGGCTTGCATTTAGAAAAGCTTCTCTGAAACGCTGTTTCATATTGTCTGGTGTTGTTGGAGGTGTGTATTATACCGCACTTGGGAAATATTGACTTACTCATACTTGGTGTGTGAAAATGAAGGTGAAATTATTGCAATCTTTAATCGGCACTTACTTATTCCATCTCATTTTCAAGCAGACTGAATCCTATTTATGAATATGTTTGTCTCCTTTTGGTGTCGTTTTTTCGTTCCATCGAATTTTCAAATCACAACGGTGGTGAAGAAGGTTCACTTCAATAATATTTTCACGTATCTATTATTTACGTCGATGTATTTGTAGTTGACTGACTAGACTAAAAAATAGTTCAATTGTGTTCAGGCGGTTGGTCCTTGCTCATTGTTTGAATCTTCGATGTTTATTATTATTATTATTATTACATTGGAATGAGGGTTGAGGTTCAAAAACCTATGAATCCATTTACATAAAAAACATCAAATATAGAAGAAAAGAAAAAAAATCTAAATCTAAACCACTATAGTCCGCAGAGCATAAACTCGTCCAACTGGTTCTCGAAAATATTTATAGAGTTTGACTCCACTACTTCGGACGGCAGACTGTTCCATACTAGAAACACCCTGTTGAAAGGAACATTCTGAAGTACATCTGTCAAAAAAGTCTCCATCTTTAATTTGTTTGAGTGTCCACGTAGTCCACAGGTGTTTCAAATTTCCATAATTGTACTTCAATATGCGGTAAGTGAGAATCAAGCCCCCCGCATTTTGCGTTATTCGAAAGTTGTTAGGTTGCCACTCGACAGTCTTTCGC
>JARQZK010001605.1:5000-47500 GCA_030704885.1 Cynegetis impunctata
CCAAGTGAGATCTAATAGACACAATTGAATTTAAAATTTTTATTATCATTTTAGTTCGAATTTTTTCATTTAACAATATTAATCAATGAAAATATCCTCTCCACGAATGAATTGAATGACGGTAACCTTAGAAGAGTAAATGCAAATAGAGCTAAATCTTCAAACATGAATTTGTAGGCTGCATTTTTCACATCTATAATCTTCTTACAAACAGTGGCTCTATGATATAAACGTCTATAGATATATTTATTTGTTTATATTCAATGATGAAAGTACTTTTTTATTTATTTTTTAATGTTTTTTATTTCTATTAGTTTCATTTATTTAGAGTTTTCTAGGGGAGATTTTTTATTTATTATTTTTATTAGAATAAATTTTTTTATTTTTCCAAAATGTTTTTCAATTAGGTAATATTCGTTTTCCAGTGTACACTAGGTAAAAAAAACAGAAAAATCTGTTTATTCCTATCTTTTTTTCACGTATATTCATTTAAGTACTATGTAAAAAACAAGTCCCCTAAAGAATTTGTTCAGCCCCCTCTAGAAAGCAGTGCTGGTTACGGCCCTGTGCCAACCAGGCTTAATAAGAGAGATCATCATGTGATTTCTATTAATTAAAGTATTTTCAAATGAATTATTATCAATGTGATTATTATGTTTTCTCTTTCACTTCGATTTTTGTCGAATTTTTGTGTCAGATAAAAACATGCTTTGAAATATTTTTTTATTATATTGTTGAATCAAATCCTCCACTCTTGGGTTATAAGGTATATAACGTATTAATTAATCAAGCCTCTCATATCAATATTATATTGGCCCCACACAAATTCGGTAATTAAGAATTCCAGTAATTCTAGTATATAAATGCATAATTATGTACATTGTCAATTAAAATGATAGAAAATTGATTTGAAAAATTGATGACTAATCGACCTTCCAGCAAAACTAGTTTCATCAGATCTGACGATATGGAATTACCAGTCATTCTTCAAGGGAGAATGTTAGAACATTCGACGTTAGCACCACACACGATATAAGCACTTGACAGTATGTTTCACTCTGCAATGAATTCATCAGTAGTGTTCCGCCAATCGACCGAGTGGGCAGATACTTCGAATTCACATAACCACCTAATAGTTTATAAGGAGAGCACTAAGAACATGCAAAAAAAGCATAGCACCGTCTATCAGAAATCGAGAAGTATCTCTTCCTCCAAGCCAAATAGAAACTCCAAACGTAGAAAATTCATGTCACTTTACACCGATAGTCATTAGTGCTCTTCTTAAAAACGGTTAAGCGGTTATGTAAAATCGAAGTCTTCACCCACTCGGTCGACGAACGGGACACTATTGATGATCTCGTTGAAGACTGAAACAGATTTTCCAGTGTTTCCATTGTGAGTGAAGCCGGTGTCGAATGTCCCAACATTCTCCCTTGAAAGATAGGTATATTTCAGTTAATAATCTTGAGCAATACTTTTGTCAAAAGTACATGGAATGATTTTCAGATTTTTGACATCGAGTTTTACGTTAAATATCCGGGAAGTCCATATATCAAAATACTGTGGGTTTCTTCGAAATTGTTCGAGTTCTATTTTATTCATTGAGAGCTGAACTTACCTCGTACATTTAAATGCCAAGTTTTCTTAAGAAGTTTAGCTACTTGACGTTGCGGTTCAAATTCTAACATCGCTCTGCTTTGAAAGGGAAAATTATCTTCTTTGTCGTAGCGTTGTTGAATAAGATATCCACAAATTGAATAGTAGAATGCTTTTAACTCAATGCCGGTCAATCATAGCTCCATTTGAAAAGAAAGCCATTCAAACCATCCAATTGTCTTCAATTCAAAGTTGATCAAAGCGGGGTGAAAACGAGGTGTATCTCAGCCTCTATTTACGTTGAGATCGATCTTATTGTTCCACAAGTCCGACGTTTCGAATGGGGAATTCCGATAAAGTCTCCAAGCAAAAGAAGTCGGAGAAGACTGAAAAATGGGGAAATTGGGAGAATATCCAATAAGCCAACGTCGCCAACCTATGTCCGCAAGAGTTTCAACGACAGACAATCAATCGACGTGTAGATTTCTCCGAAGATTCTTCTTGAATAAACGTTTTCATTCGTTTTCTTTTTTTTTTGTCGTCCAGCTTTTTGTGATTAAAGTTTTTGTTCGCGAATTGTAATTGGAACTTTGGTGTAATTAAAGTCCTCTCGAGAAAAACACTTCCTCTGTTTTTCGTCAATTTCCTTTTAGTCTTCGTGAATCTGAAGTACGGTACCTCGTCAGTTTGAAATCTGAAAATTACAGGATATTACGTAGGATGGGTTATTTTAAATGTACCTAGTGTTTGTTTCATATTTAGTGTGTTTAATCATATTTATATTTTTATTCTTCTATAATCTGTGTATATTTACATTTATGTTTCTGTGTAAATTTCATTTATACTGATTTTCTCTATATATATACACTGTGGGCCAAATTTATTTGGAACCCAATTTGTCTCTGCATAATTATTTTTTAATCTGCCGGATTGTGGTGAAATTTTGAGTGAATATTAGGGAGACCTTTTTTTAATTGTAGAAAAATTATCTAATCAATATGTACAGGGAGAGCCAAGTAAGAAGCAATATTTTTAATCATTGCTTTTGGGGCTGTTGGAAAATTAAGTTTTTTACTCTAAAACTACAAATATTATTCGAAAATATCAAGAAACTATCGGAAAAGAATCTATAAAAAAATATTCCGAAAAACTTCAGGTTTTATATTTAAAAAGTATTTTTTTCGAAAACTCTGTTTAATATAATATTACCATACAGCGTAATAGGGTTGTATCAAATAACAAATTAACAGAGCGAAAATATGAAATAAAAATATTTTTCTATAATTTTACAAGAACTTATTGAGAATATGTCCTCCTTGATTATGTACAACAGCTTGAAGTCTTCGGCGCCATTGTCCAATTGACTTATTTATAATTTCTTGATTATATTGTATTCTGTCTTTAAGCTGATCAATAGTATTGATGCGAGTGTTCTCATAAACTTTTTCTTCTAATGTTCCCCAAATGTTTTAATCAACGGGGTTTAACTCCGGACAATTTTCCTGCAGATATCTTAAAGTACTTCTTGACGTATGGCTAGGTGCGCCATCTTGCTGGAATATGGCCATCTTATATGGAATATGGAGTTGTCGTTAATTGTTTTTATTTATCGAAGCATATTTTCTAAAATGTCCCGCTGATAGATTTCGGAGTTAATTTTTAATCCAGAGTCAATAAAATAAATTTCAGTTTTTCCTAGCATCGATACAGCCAAAGAAACCATAACTGATTTAGAAAAATGATCTCTGGGAATCAGAAGATGTTCCAGTGGTATTTCCGATTTTTTTTGTACATTAGAATATACCCTGTTGTTCTGAGGATTTTTTGGTTGGCGACAAAAAACTTTTTCATCTGAGAACCAAATTTTTGCAATATCTTCGCGTCGCCTGAATCTTCTTAACAATGCTTGATATCTGTCTACTTTTTTATTTCTAACATCATTTGAAAATTTGTGACAGTATATTGTATCAAACGGTCGAGTTTAAATCCATTTTAATAATTCTTTCTACCGACGATCTTTCAATAGTGTTAGTTTTTGTTATTTTCCTTGAACTGACTGTATTTCTGTTTTCGACAGCATCAAGAATTTATACACTGTCAAAATACTAATATTTACAAACTGTTGTCAAGGGATCCAACAGCTATTTTTTTCACAAATAATTCCACAGTGTCTCTGTTAATTTTTCATTTAATGAAACCCTATTACGCTGTAATGAGTTTTCGAAAAATATACTTTTTAAATAAAAAACCTAAAGTTTTTCGAAAAATTTTTTTATAGCTTTTTTTCCGATAGTTTCTTAATATTTTCAAAAAATATTTGTAGTTTTAGAGTAAAAAATTCAATTTTGCAACAGCCCCAAAAGCAATGATTAAAAATATTGCTTCTTACTTGGCTCCCTCTGTGTATTTTGATTATATAATTTTTCGACAATTAAGAAAAGGTTTCCCCAATATTCACACAAAATTTCACTAAAATCCGGCAGATAAAAAAATAATTATTAAGAGACAAATTGGGTTCCAAATAAATTTGGCCCACATTTTATATAAAGCATTTGTAGCCATACGATAATAATAGTAATAATAATAATGAGGCTATTATATAATCTGTTAATTTTACTTCCGATAAGAGCAAGCATGTTTACAAGCAAAATTCTAGCAAGTGAGTAAATAAAATGAAATCAATTATTATATACCAAATATCGCAAATAAAAAGAACACATTTCAATTTCTTGAATATCATCGTTTTCAATTTTTAAAATTCAAAAGTGTGTTGTAGAAATTATGAAATTCTACGTATTAATGATATGATAAGTTACATTTTCGTATGTATGTTTAACGTTGTTTAGCGATATATAATCAGATTATACCATTAAAATAATGAAAATATTTTCAACAAGAGGAGACGGTATGGCAATCAATTATGAGAAACATATCCGTAATTCAGCTTTCTAGAGGATTCTGAAGGGTGTATAATGCTCTCCATTTCAATTAGAGGGTTCGAATTTTGTACATGGGTTGAGGTGACGTAGCAAATTATTATTTTCCACATGTATCGCTATTTTAATGTAGACATTTCTTTTTTTTGTGGTTTTCATGGCTTTACTGGCATCCACAGTTCCTCCAGGCCGAGTTAGTGGATTGAAATTTCTTACGTAGTCTGAATTGATGTGAGGGAAGTGTCTCAAAGTTGTTTCAAATTTTTTTTTCTCATTCCTTGTCATTTCAGTGTATATAATTAGTTTTCTTTTCTTTGTTCTTTAGGTTTTTTGTCTACCACCGCAGTCCCACCAAATTTACTTAACAATGTGCTTGAAATTTGTATGCGAAAAGAACAAATATCAGGGAAAAATATGACCTCACTTACGGATATCAGCTACTTACGTAGTTACAATCGTATTTTCCCCGAAAATAATAGACTTGTAGCGTATTGAAAGTCAGAAAATATTGATATCGAAATTGGAAATAGAAATATTGAAAAAATTATTCAAGTAAATGTTCGAATTGGTGTCCTTGAACCTCTAAACATTTTTCGCATCTAAGCAGCAATTGTTCATGGGTGGCTCTTCTTATCACAGGTTCTTGAAATAACTTTATCACATTATCCATAAATAATAAATAAGTTTAAATAATTTTCGTTTGTTTAATTTAACCAGGGTGCCATTACGATGATTTGAAATGTCAAATACAATCGTGGCTATCCTAGATCTAATTGTTTAACGATTAAATGCAAAATCGCCATATTAACATATTAAATTGGCAATATTTCGAAAACTTCAAATTTTTGGTATAGATAACCTCATACAAAGTTACCTTCTTTTTGAATGCTAAATACTACAAAACAAGAAAAATGGGGGTTTCCATTTGAAAAAAGGCTTCCTTATAGGAACAATTGATAATTATATTAGGGCTTGCAATCGTCGTTTTCAACATAAAAACATAAATATGTCAAAAACGCTTAGACTTAGGTAAAAGACATGATGCATAAAATCTGCTTAGAATTTTGGTTAGAATTCAAAAATGTAATAATATGTAGGGTATCCTATTTGAAATAAGCAACTTAGGGTCTATTTCCGGTACAACCGGAAGTGCCCAATAAATGAAAATATTTTAGTTGTATAGGCCCCAAGACATCTAGTAAGTTCCTACAATTTCAAGTTTTTCCTACAATATATATATATATATATATATATATATATATATATATATATATATATATATATATATATATAATATATATATATATATATTTATATATATATATATATATATATATATATATATATATATATATATAATATATATATATATATATATATATATATATATATGTAATTATATATATATATATATATATATATATATATATATATATATATAATCAGGGGCGGCTAGTCAAAGGAGGCTAAGGAGGCTAAGCCTCCTCCTCAATAATATTCCGTGTATCACTAATATATTATATTGAATAGTCAGCATTCAGCATATTCATATTAATCAAAATGATATTATTTTATGCACCTACCTTCCTTTCAACCTACATTATATAATATAATTTATAAATTAAGATAGAAGGTATTTACATTTATATTATATATTTTTCATTCATTTCAAGATTTGTGGCAACGCTGCGGAGGCTTAGAAAGGTATATTCTCAACGTATTTCAAACTACTGATGATACGACTCAATTTAGCCCAAAACGAAAGAAATTCAGTTACGCTGATATGGAGCTTCACTATAAGCAAATATTTTATGAAATTTTGGATACTATTAGGGGTCAAATAGAAATAAGGTTCTCTGATTTGAAAGAACTGCATTCCTTCGACTTACTCAATAAAAATTTGTTAACCGGATTTTCGGCTAATTTTCCAGATAACCTTTTGGAAAATTTATGTCAAAAATACACTTTTTTTGATAAGGTGGCCATAAAAAGTGAAGTTGTTTATAATGGCAATGAAATTTTGGGGCAAAATGAAAATCATGTGAGGACAATTAAATACCTTTTTGATAATAATTTGACTCAAGATTTACCCCAAGTTTATGAACTCTTATGTCTAATTGTTTCTATCCCGGTGACATCGGCTTCCGTAGAGCGCTCGTTTTTCACTCTTAAGAAAATTAAAACTTATTTACGAAATTCAATGAGCCAGGATCGTTTGAAAAATATTAGTTTGTTGTCTATTGAAAAGGAATTGGTAAAACTTTTGGCGAAAGACAAAAAATTTTATGAGGATATTATAGATCATTTTGCTAACGTTAAAGATCGCAGAACCCCGCTAATCTTCAAAAATATATAATAACTTTTTATTTGCTCTCACCAGCTGTCAACAAATTCGTTAATTAGGCAGGTAGGTACCTATTTTGTGAAAGAAAAAAAAAATTGATGAATAGATGAATTGGCTGAGAAGAGTTTTTGTGAATATTGTAAATAGGAGTTGTAGGTTTCAAGGTAGACACTCGAAAGAGAAAACAAATTAATAGCTCATCATCGCGATTTTTTTCGGAATCAAATTAATTATTTTTCAATATTTATTCTGTTTTGATTATACCATCAATAGACTTTTTAGTTTACGAAATAACAATGTGTAGAAAAGTGCTTATGCTCGTAAGTTCTGAGCTTATTACTCAAAAACTATCAGGTTGGCCATATGAACATTATTTTAAAGAAAAAAGTTTCGCTCAGAATTCTGTTTCTGTTTCAATATTTTTTTCATTTTTATTTTTTATTTATTTAATCAAACGGACCTGCCATTTTACATTATTAAACTAAGTAAATTCAAAGATACGAAAAAATAATATTTCAAATTTCAATTTAAAAATACAAAAAAAAACATTAAACAACATTCATAATCAAATTCCTTCATAAATTAAACCGACAACTTCATAAGCACCTGCAAAAACTAGCGTGCTCCTAACTATCTGCTTATCGGTTGCGACTCGAAATATTTCTTAAGGGAAAAAATTGAGACTGCAAAAAAATCAACTTCGCATTCATTCGCAAATCTTTGAGATCTAATTAAGGGGCTGTTCATAAAATAATTAGTTGGAGCAAAACTCAAGTTAAAAATTTCTCTAGATCTCAATAATGCGGACCTGCAATTAAGGCTTATTTCAGCTAACAAATATTTACTGTCAGTAAAGTTGTTTATCAACTTGAAAATTAGCATCACGTCAAAGTTTTCCCTCCGTGATTCCAAAGACCTCAAACTCATTTTCTCTTGGATCAAATAATAGTTTTGAAACGAGGTTGGAAATCCTTGCTTGAATGCAACCCATTTCAAGAATTTTCTCTGAACTCTCTCGATATTATGTTTATGAACATAGTAAACCGGTGACCATACCACGGATGCGTACTCACACACTCCTCACATTTGCGCAATAAACTGACTTAATTGCATCCAAATTGTTGAAATGACACATCGATCTTTTTATGAAACCAAGCATCTTAAAAGCTTTATTAGTAATGAATTGTATATGAGCAATAAAATCCAGTTTCGAGTCGAAGTACACCCCTAAGTCCCTAATAACACTCGCGTCCCTCAAAATTCGTTGGTTCAAATGGTAATGGAAAGAATATGGTGACTTTACTCTTCCGACCTCATCACTTGGCACCTCTCTATGTATAACTCCATTTCATTGTCTGAGCACCAGTTCATTATTGCATTGAGATCGAGTTGAAGAAGTTCACAATCGTCGACCTCAGATATTTGTCTGAATATTTTTAAATCATCTGCGAAAAGTAAGAGTGAACTGAACCTTATGACATCTCATATGTCGTTGATAAACAAGAGGAACAATATTGACATACAGTCCCTGGCCATATTAATGTGACCAGTACACATTTTCCACATTTTCTATGTTTTAGTAGACATTTTGTTTACTTAGTAAATCAATATGATTCTAAATCGTTCTTTATATATTAATTAGATATCTTGTGAAAAGTTTTTATAAGAAATAGTATATTTTGAATAGAAATACATGATATTTTCAATATTTCGATGATCCTCCCTTAGCGTCGATTACCGCCTTCACACGTTGTGGCAAGCTATCAATGCATTTGGCGGCATTTTCTTTCAATTTGTCGTGGTTCCAATTGAAAATAATTTTTTCGATTAGAGTTGTCCTGTTGGTTACTCTTTCTTTCGAAATTTCCCTTTTCAGGAGTTCCCAAGTATTTTTAACTGGGTTCAGCTCCGGTGAGTTACCAGGCCAATCCAGGAGGGGTATTCCGTTATTAGAAAGGTACTCCTTCACGGATTTGGCAGTGTGGCAAGGTGCTCCGTCCTGCATGAAGATGCCATTGCCATTAGGGAACCATTCTCTCAGCTGAGGTAAAAGCCTTTGCCTCAGAATGGTTATATACTGGTCTTGGCGCATTATTCCCTTCACGATTTGGAGCCTCCCTGAACCTTTGCCAGAGATAACCGACCATATCATGACTTTTGTTGGATGTTTAACTGTTTGAATTATACAGTCTCTTAAAAATTTCTCATCTGGTCTTCGTTTCACATATTGAGTTTTGTTTGATAAGATCTCAAGGGAACTCTCGTCACTGAAGCAAACCTGAACGAAAAGAAGGAACATCTTGAAATTTCCTTAAAACATTCAAGTTAACTTAAAACCAAATAGCCTACCTTTCTCCAATCCTCCACAGTAAAGTTACTATATTTTTTTGCCCATTCCAGACGTTTCTTTTTCATATTCTCTGTCAACAGCGGCTTTTCAGCAGGACGCCGACTGTTGAAATTGAGCTCCTTCAAGCGCCGCCTTACTGTTCTCGTCGATACGTCAACTCCAGCTTCGCCCAACTTTGATTTTGATGATAGCATGTGTTGCTGTTCTATCACCAATTAAAATTTACGCATGCCACGTGGGGTAACGATGCACTTTCGACCACAATTTCCCGCTCGTTTTGGTGTTAGAGTATTGTCATTTTGCAGCTTCCTGACAATGTTTGCAACTGTCGTCTTAAAAACTCCAATTTTTTCAGCAATTTGACGTTGTGAGAGGGTTCCTAAACATATAAATGCTTTAATTTCTCCATTTTTTTTTGGAGACAGGTCCTTTAGACTTCCCATCACTAACAGTAAAAAAAAATTAAGGTTGAGTTAACTTTCAGAAGATGTTTTGAAAAATTAAACAATTTTAAAGCAAATTAGTACAAACTACTGATGAAAAAGATAATAACAAGAAATTTTAAATCAACTTACCGAAAAAAACTTGCAGTTTCAGCTAAAAAACACCGATTAATCACAAAAAACACTAGGGGGAAATTTTACACGCTGTCACTCAAAGAAGCAATATGGCCGCCCACTGCACGAGTGATGCGCAATCAATCAAAATTGATTAACTGATGATCATAATAGCCTTGCTACTACTTTACAACATCTATTTATGAGAATTTTCTTCTTGAAAATGGCGAGAATATAGGAAAATATGAAATTTTGCTGCTGGTCACATTAATATGGCCAGGGACTGTATAATCCATTCATGATACAGTAACGTTACAAATCGGAGTCAAATCAATTATAGTACACGATGCGAATTAAAAATCGCAAAAAACTAGACAATTAGAGCTGGAAAAGACCTGAAAAGCTACAAGCAAATATTTGTAGACCCTGAAAAAGTGGCACTGATGGGAAACCAGCCAGCTTTTGTGAGAATCTTCCGTTCTCGCATTTATTCTCGTTGTAATTGAAATGTTGATTTCAGCATTATTTTACCCGTAGCGACGATAACTGTAGCGCGAATTGAAATGTGAAGTTTTCAGCAGATTTAAGGAACCTTCGTTCTGGGCGGCGTTCCAGCAGGAATTATTGTTTCTCGTTGAAACGACCCAGCCACAATTAGAACGTCTGACAAGCTGACAAATGTCTTCTCCCTTGAGTTGTTTGAATTCGTATGCGTCGCGTATACTGGCTATTTGTAGCGAGGCCATTTTCTGAATGATTGTTGCAATTTCTCATTACAACGGATGTTTCTGCGAGGAATTCTTGAGGGGAAACCGCTTCTGAAACTCGTAGTTATGCACAAAGCCTAGCACACCTGATTCTCATAAAAGACAGGTTGCTCTGAACTTGACAATGGATATATCTGTTCATCCAAGACTTGCAAGACAACATGTTTGAGAATGGTATTTCATTGGAAGTTCCTTATAGCAAACACTAAAGATATTTGGCGGATAAAAGCTTGATCAAATTCTATATTCGACTCGAATATGACGACAGCGTTGCTAGGCTTACGCGTTAGCTATATTTTATATATTATATTTGAAAGCATTGTATTGGACAAAATTTCCTTCAGTTTAGGACAAATTATTATTTCCCAACAGCACGGATTCATGAAAAATATCTAGTCTAACCAATCTAGTCGAATATGTTCAGTTCATTTATAACGAATTTCAAAGAGGTAACCAGGTGGATGGTTGCTATACAGATATATCTAAAGCCTTTGACCAAGTTAACCACACTATCTTAGACTCTGTTGTTGAGTCAGTAGGTTTTACGGGTAGTCTTTTGAAGTGGATAAGGAGCTATTACAAAAATAGATCTCAAGTTGTAAAAGTTAAAAATTTTAAATCTAAAACAATCCTGGTTACGTCAGGTATTCCGCAGGGTAGTCACCTCGGCCCTTTTTTGTTTTCACTTTTTGTTAATGATCTATCTCTAGTTGTTAAGCATTCTAAAGTTTTGTTATTTGCTGATGACTTGAAGATCTATAAATCCATCTCCTCAGTTGCCGATGCTGCTGATCTTCAATCGGACGTGTTGGCTGTGGTGGAATGGCTTTCGGGTCTTCTGCTGAGTATGAACTTTCTGAAATGTAAATGTATTACCTTCCATCGAACCAGCAACCCAGTATTTTATCCATACTCGGTTGATGGTGCAAGTCTTGAGCGTGTTAATATCATTATTGATCTTGGCATAAATTTGGATAGTCAACTTGAGTTCAAGGAACACTTCAGAATAATGACTAATCGTGCATTGAGAGTGTTGGGGTTCAGTCGTCGGAATTCAGCTGAATTCTCTGATCAGGTTACTGTGAAATTGCTTTATTCTGCTTTTTGTAGACCTATTGTTGAGTACGGGTCAATTGTTTGGTCACCTCATTACGAGGCTGATTCGCAATATATTGAACGGGTGCAGAATAAATGTTTGCTTTACATTTCCTTCAGGAGGTCAATTCCTCGAATCAATTTTTCCGTAACATTTATTCGCACTCAGTTGGGTATACAGCCTTTATCAGTAAGAAGAATTATATCTGATTTGGTGTTTCTCTTTAAGTGTCTGAATAATCTTGTTGACTCTAATGATTTACTTGGCCAAATTTGTCTTCACGTACCGTTCAGAAGAACTAGGAGTGACAACTTATTCGCGTACCCCGTCTGTCGTACTAACTATATGATTAATGCACCTATTAATAGAATGTTGGGTTATGGTAATCGCTATTTAAACGCCGACTTATGTTTTTGTACCTCACTAAAGCAGTTTCGTTGTGAGGTAAATGCTAGGTTAATCTAGATTTAAGATTTTAATTTTTTTTATTTTTTCAAGTAAATGGGCTTTCCGTTGATAAACAAATAAATATTCGTATATAGGGGAGACCGGGTACAAAAGTAACATTTTGTACTTTCGCCTTGGTTTATCGTTTATCGTTTGGTGTTACTATTTCGGTGAAATTGATATAGCCATACATAAATTCCGTTTATGTTCTATACTTAAGCATCTTAAATTACCTTATTGTTGTGTATTTTGCATGAATCACAGAAACTTTAAAAAAATTTGTCACTTGTTACTTTCGACCACGTTGGCGGGCCGACAGTAACACGTTGTGGTTCGAAAGTAACAGGGCAAAGGGGTTTGTAATGAATATGATATGACATATTTAAGCAAACAAATATTTATTGGAAAATTCAGTGTCAGTTTTCTCTATTCAGACTCGCAATTATGATAATTCATTGACGCATTCAGTACCTATGAGACCTCATTTTGCATTCGAAACAATGAAACTTTGCACATTCAGTCGACTATTGCTAAAATTTTTTAAACAAACGAGGTAGAAGCAATCTTCGTCGCCTAATTTATTTTCCTTGTCTACAACTGCGCCAGTATTTCTAGCTCAAATTTTTTTATATATCTATGCAATGTAACATGGCAGACATTCAACTTTTTTTTCTATGGCTCTAATTTTTTCACCATCATTAAAATGCTCTTCAGCCGCTTTTTGATAGACTTCCATGTTAGTTGTTATTCGTGCGGTGGTTATTATGCGTTGTCGCTGCATTTTGTTGAGATAAACACACACACACATAAAAAGTTTACTTAGAGTGAATCAATATGGGGCCAAAAATAACATGTTACTTATGTACCCATACGGCTGCGTTACTTTTGTACCATACAGCATTTTTGTTAGAACATGAAAGATAGCCTTGAAACGGAACATGCTAGACAAAAACGAATCTAAGCACTGTAAAATCAATCTAATCGAGTATCATTAAGCAAATATTCAGATAAATATCATCCCTTTAATACTGTATAAACATTAAATGAGTAAACGTCAAAAAATTTACTTTTGATTTGTGAAATCACGTAGCGTCCTCTCGCACGATCTAACACTGCGTGGCGCGAGCGGCGATTGAATGCAACTGAAGGTGGCGACATTGGCTATCACCTGACAGCAGCTAAGTGGCGTTTTGACAATTCTTTAAACCTACACAGCATTAGTTACTTTCGAACCGCCGTTACATTTGTACCCGGTCTCCCCTACATATTATTGTTATTTTATTAAAAAATAATGAATTGTCAATGTTATACAGTAAAAGTTGAAGATAGTGATGATGTAGCCAGGTAAATACTAGTGTATGTTAATTTTGGTAAGATTCTTTATGCTTATGAAAATAAAAATAGTAGAATTACATCAATCTATTATTATAGATTACGTATGATTTTGAAGTGGAAAATTGATTATATTCAAGTTATTCAACTATCTGTATAGGTTAATTAATAATCTAGTATTGTATTAAATAACTGAAGCAAACTAATTTAACACTTTTGATTTTGGTTTAAAGATTTAAACATTTTTGTTAAAAACTCATAGGCATATTAACAATTCCTCTTCAATGAATTTGATTTAAGAATCAACAATGATCCAGCTAAATTTGCTATAAGATATAATTTTACTATCCATGAAGTTTTTTCAAGACACATAAAATTGAATCGCAAACATATGTGTCATACTTTAGTTACTACGAAACCTATCATTACTAAAATTGAATGTTCTTAGCTAGTTCACATATTATTATTTATATACGAATACCAACTTTATGTTCAAATTTTCCAACTCTCAACTCAATTTGGTGGGGTTATCTTTTAGCTCCCCAATTACTCAAAAAGCTCTAGTAGCTTACCTGAGTTACAGATATGCCACTAATAATTAATTTTTATTTCTTTTTACTATGGTTTGATAGCAAGAAAAAAATATATAAATATGTGTATATATATATTCATATTCATATATGTATATATAAATATATATATATATATTTAAATATTTATATATATATATATATATATATATATATATATATATATATATATATATCTAAATATCTATATCTCTATCTATATATATATATATATATATATATATATATATATATATATATATATATATATATATATATATATATATATATATATATATATATATATATATATATATATATATATATATATATAACTGAGACTGAATGATCGCACATCACTTGGTGAAACATCATAAAGAATAAAGTTTAAACTTTTTTTAGCAGTAAAGGATAGTCGACATGTTTCGAGTTATGAACTCATTATCAAGGTTGACAACAGGAGAGTATTACATCTTGTTTTATAAAACAGACAAAAGCAAAGGTGATACCGGAAAATCAATTTGTTCGTTTACAAGGGGTAATTCACTATTATGGGCGGAACTTATTTCAAGAATTTCAAGAAGGTCAGGGCGCTTTCCTTTGTTGCCTGAATGCAACAATTGGGTTTTGTTGAATCCAGGAAGTGATTAAATTTTATACAATGTTCGGAGAAGCCAGTGGAATTTTTATTTTGTAAAATTGACTTTTTATGTTCTTCAACACGAATGTTTATATTCCTTCCTGTTTGTCCAATATAGAAAGCATGACATTCGTCGCAAAAATATTTTGTAAACACCACTGTTTTCTCCGATGTCAGATTTTTTTTTATTATTGACCAAGAATGACTCCTGATGTTTTACAAAATACGATAATCAATCGTATAAAACATTACTGACCTCGAAGCATGAAAATAAAGAAATTTTCAGTTATCCACAAAGAAACATCTACTATAGTGATCCATCACAGTATACATTGGCATAGTTTTAATTTAATTCACAACCACAAACGTTTGTAGCTGCTTTTAACTTGATATAATCACACTCTATATTCATTATTTACTCATTTTTCCCAATTCAGAATACGTTAATTTAGAAATGGAAATTTATTTTTGCAGTGCACTAGAACAAATAAACCTTTGATGGAATTCTGAATTGAACATTTAGAGAGGCATCGAAATTTTCAAAAGAGATGGAACTGATAAAAATTCATAATCCCTGAAATACGGTGCCCGAAAAACCAGACCATAAAACACGAATCAAAACTGTTTTAATTTCCATAATGACGAGGCAAGTCACCAAAAATATCATCAAACAAAATACTGACGTACAACCTTCATTGATATGCATAGGATATTTTCTTCTGCTGAATCTGTCGACAGATATTGCGGCTAGAACTTCACATTTTAATATTCCGATGTGACGTGAAATCTCGTTGCGGTACATTTTATATTGATTGATATTCCTGGATGATTTCGAGTAAGCAAGAGACAAAACTCGGATTTACCGTAGTTTTATTGTTACGAACGATTTCCACTTACAAATTATGCGGCATGGGATCAGTCGACCCTGCCACCTCTGATCGGAAATCGGCGGCAGTATAATTAAATTCGTTCTGTGCTATTATTACACAGATTTTATGGTTATTATTTTTATTTCGTGATTCGAATTCAATCGTAGAATATTCAGAACAGTTTTATTGAAACTTCCATAGCATCGCTTAAATTATTGAAGTTAATTGATTTCGGAATAATAATTTTCTCCTGGAAAATTCCGGAGGTGTATTCCGGCTAGGAATAATTGATATCTGAATCGATAAGCAAATTATTCAGTTTCTAAAATTGATTTCCTCAAGCATGGCCTCTGGTTGTATGAGATTTTATTTTCAAATTTATTACACCATGAAATTTTCATTATTAATATGAAAATTTGACGTAGAGCTATTCCACATTTTAGCTAGGTATGTGGGTATATATATATATATATATATATATATATATATATATATATATAATATATATATATATATATATATATATATATATATATAAATATATATATATATATATATATATATATATAGAGGAAAAGGTGGTAATGTGACCCCCCATTTTGTTTTTAGCTTATAATATTTGAAATAATAGGTCTATATATTGATATTATACGTTAAAAGATTGAGCAATTATCTGTTCATTCGTGTTTGAGTTTGTATTTGATGAAATCCAATTAATTTGTTGTGAAAATTTATTATTTTAAAAAAGTACAAATTCAACTAATTGAGATAAGAAGGGGGTATTATGGCACCCTGGGGGCCATATTGAAAGTACGAAAAAATTAACGACAAAAATCGCAGATATAGTGCTCTTCTTCAGGTCCCGCACAGGCGTTATGAGCCTATAGAAGGCAACTTTGGCATTGTATCCACTCTTCGCCTCGTCGATCATCGGAGTAAGCAGTGTCGCAGAAAATACAACTTACATCTTCATTTTCGGCAGGCCTATCTGCTTGCAGATCGTTTCCATAATCTGAATTATCACAGCTATTGCTCCTGATTTCATGGTCATTCGAGCTGTCACTCTCATCAGAGCTGATGGGTTCACGTCCGCGAACATGACCTCTACCCCGGCTACGTCCAAGTACTTATCCTCGTCCTCTTCGAGTTTCTGCTAATTCCAAGGATTCCGATAACTGGTTCTTGTAAGGAGAAGACGTTATAACCTTTGCAGTCGTAGTTTTTCTTCCTCTGTTAGAAGTCTTTCGTTTGACGCCAGGAACTAGAAGGATATCCAAGTCTTCTGACTGACTTTCGACAGTTTCAAACCTTTCAGCCGAATCCTGGACAACTTCTGCTTCTCTCTGATTATTAGGATCACTTGTGGCAGAC
Source organism: Cynegetis impunctata (assembly GCA_030704885.1). Taxonomy (NCBI): domain Eukaryota; kingdom Metazoa; phylum Arthropoda; class Insecta; order Coleoptera; family Coccinellidae; genus Cynegetis; species Cynegetis impunctata. The sequence goes on from JARQZK010001605.1 coordinate 21,875, forward strand.
GTGCTTGCGTTATTTTGTGCATCTGCCAAAAAATCAACATCGGTGAAGATTTGTGGATTGAATGGGTATATGCCCGTGGCACGAAAACCATTTACTGCTATCCTGTCTAGTCAATCCATAAAATTTCGCCTCCATGTACAATATATAGTCAAGTAAACGTTTCTCTAAATGTGCTGGCAAGATAGGCTTCCTTCCAAGTGGTTTATTCACTATCATGTCTAAAGATTCTCCAGTATCTTTTACAAGACGTGTCAACGTAGATCTAGGGATAGCAAAAGGTTTTACTGCTTTTTATAACCGATAGTTTTATCTCGGACGGCTTGAACTGCTTGTTTCATTTTTTCTGGATCCCATGTTTTTTAAATTTTGTTCGAAGTAGGCGTTAAGCTCTTTCACGGCATCTGAAACCAGAAGCAAAACAAAATAATGAATAAAGCCACACGTATATCTAATATGGCCCCCGGGGTCATAAAACATACAATATTAGGGGGCCATATTAACAATCAGGGACATTTCACAATCACATGATAAGTTTTTAAATGAACAACTTATTGAATGATACTAACCTTACGATCCAAGTTACTAACGTTCACTACGTACAATCAATGCGGCAGGTGCATCCAAAATCAATTTGTTAAACAATTATGGATTACAAACAACCCACGTGAAAAGTTTTCGCCAGTATACGATACGACATGTTTGAATTAAAAAAATATGCAAAGCCCTATAGCGTCGGCTTTAGATATAAATTACCTTAGTCACGTTATCTACCAGTTTTACTACTTCTCACTAGATGGCACTGCTTCAATAAACAAATATTGAAGGGGGCCAAAATAGCTGCAGGGGCCACATTACCACCTTCTCCTCTATATATATATATATTTATATATATATATATATATATATATATATATATATATATATATATATATATATATATATATATATATATATATATATAGCAGAAACGTCAAAACTATCAATTTTGTTCTGGGAAGAAAAAAAACGTCCTCTTGCATTTAGCTGTACTAAGATTAGGGCGATTATTAAGGCCGAAACACATTATTGAAACGCGACGCGACAAAACGTGTTGATACCTGATGTATAATGTGCACTTACCAACATGTGATGCCACATAACACACAAGCAATTAATTGTTCTTCGTTCATTTTTGTCAAATTTCTGCCAAAATTCAGTAAATTATAGGGTATCAACCTATGAACGTACGCTTTATTTGACAATTCCAGAGTGACATCGGTTGTTACCTAGAAACATACAGCGCCAACACGTCGACTAAATCAGGTAGCGTGTGTTTGTATCGCATGATGTCGGGAGTTCATAGTGTGATTCTGGTCATAGAAATTACTAGGATTTGATTTTATTCAACACGCGTCGCGTTTTGTCGGGTTGTATCGCGTTTCAATAATGTGTTTCCGCCTTTAACCTCCAAATACTCATTCGCGTGACAAGTGGAATAGAGTTATTATAAACGCACGTATATGCAAAATGTCAAATGGGAAATTGAGCGTGTTTTTTGGATCAAGGGGATGAACTCCTTCAACCAGATCAGAGGATAGGCTTGAATATCAAGTGCATTAAAGATGGGTGAGACAGGATATGTATGAAAGAGAAAAAGTGTGGACAGGGTTCAGAGATTAAATACTCGCCCAGCATTCGCCCTTTAAGTTTGCAAGTAGTGATTTTCTTTATGCCATGAGGAAAGCAAGCATGTGAGAATTGCACAATAAGACCGAGTCATGTGATCACGTTGGTGCGTTAATAATGTACAGGGCGGGCAAAATTCGTTGTTTGTATGGGGTATCTCAATAAATATAGGAGATACAAAAAAATGGAGGATGCTTTCTCGATTTCTTTTTTCGAGACAAACTCACTGGCGAAAACCAGTATTTTCTATCGCCTTTTGTTTTCGAGTTATAAATAAAAGTTCGTTTTTTCGACTTTAGACAAGCGTGAATATCATGGTCCTTTGTGAAGTTATGAGATAAGTGTTCAACATTCTTAAGGCACTTTTTTGTGTATAATCCAGCGATTTCAAGAAAATTTAAACAGCCTCTGCCCTTTGCCAGAATCTTTCAGTTACCAAAAATTTAATTCAATTTAATATCTTATATTTTCAGTCTGAATTTTTATATAAGATACTCAGGGTTCTATTTCAATACCTTTTGTAAGCAGCCAAACCGATCGTATGGGCCAAACATGCCCCCAGTTATACATTAAGTTTGTTTATATTCAATATATAGTATTTTGTAACGTTATGAAATACCGTCCAGTGGCTAAACTAAATTTCAACCGAGATCAGCCTGTAAAAAATATTCGATGATTTTTAGCATCACTTGAAATTGTAGTGGGGATAAAAATTCGTCGAAGCCGGACGGAGTTAATACGACGAAATTATATTATAAACGCAATAGAGTTTTCACTTTATAGTTTTCTCTAAATATAATAAACTTTTCTTAAATATCGTTTGCGCTAGGAAGCGCAAGACCCCAGGAGTCCTAATTTGAGACTTCAGGAGTCCCAATTTAAAACCCGATGAGCTTGTAAGGGATTTAAAGACCCCTAGGAGATTGAGAAGAGCCATTTAAGGAACCCAAGAGTTTGTAAAAAAGAATTTAAGAACCCAGGAGCCATTTAGAGAGCCCTAGGAGTTCCGAAAGGTATACAGGAACGGAAGAAGACAGAGGAAGACAACAAAACAAATCCAGATCAGTATACTGATAAAACGAGCTCAAAATTTTATCCTCATTTCATAACTTTATTTATTTTAATTTTAAATTTCCGTAATCTTTGAACCAAAGTATTTAATAATTTTCAATAGAGTCTGTAAATAAATCAGGTAGATTGTAACTAGAATTTCCAATTTTTTTTTAACTAGCTGGAGCATACATTTCAAGTGAAATATCTAAATTCATATTGTTCATTATTTCATAGGGTATATTCACGTTACAATTTTAGCGAGTTTGTTCAAAGCAGAGTGTAAAGTGTTCGTGTGAAATATATCTCTGGGATCTTGGACTACAGTTTTCTGATAGTTAAAAAGACGTTTTCGTTTCCTTTTATTCTATTTTCTTAATCCTGAGCTCACCATGTCTGCAGTTTGATATATGAGCTGGATTCAATTCACCTAATCACGGAAGCTTCGATAGGAGATACATGAACGGTTTGCGCCCGGACAATCCTATCAAAGTATTCATTTCATAATCAAGACAATGAATGTACGAAGCTAGTTATCCTAGTACATAAGTACCCTATCAAATATTAGGGAGGTCTCGAGTTCAAAGGCCCTGGTCGACTAGTTCACCATACGTTTTTCCCAGAGGTTTCTCTCAACACCACCTACCCTCCACTCCTCCTTAAATTATTACGTCTCCCTCATCCTCAATGCACTTGTACATAGTGTGTCCAATGTTTTGCCTGAAATACTTCCTCACTACTGAAAGCATCCTGGCCCTTCTCACATACTTGAGAAAGGAATTAAACACGTTTCCCTCGTCCTCTTTTGACGAAAGTAGGTACATTTTGTTGAATAGAGAGTTCCTTTAGGCTATCAAAAATATCGGTAAGTATTCATTAAAAATGAAGAAAGGAATCGCAACGTTTCTTAATTCTTCCCCAAGTGTGTGACAGAGAAGCGGGTTGCTTGAGTTATGAAAAAGAACTCCCTCAGCCAAATCATATGATCCACTTGCATGTACAAGAGCATTAAGTATGACTGAGTCGGGATAATTTATTGGAGAGGGAAGTGGAGATGGGGTTCACAAGATTCATACTAGCATATTTGTCGCCTTTGTAGGTTTGTAAGCAGTGACATATCTACGCCATGAGAAAACACCCATGAAAAACTCATGTCTGGCTAGTGTACTCCTTGGTTTGATCTCAGGATCTTCCGAATGCTAGTCAATGAACCAAAACTCGACAAGCTACCTCATTTCATTACAATGTTCAATGCATATAATCTACAATGAGATCATCAGAATCAAATACTTTCTCAATGTTGTAATCCTAAATTATTTTTATCTTCACCTCTATCTTTATGTTTTGTAAAATAGTTTAAATACATTACCATGTTGATGTTATTCCTGAAATAGTGTTTTCGGAAAATTTATGAATATCTTGGGTAGAATTAATGTTCGAGGAAGCTTTTCAATTTAATGCTTGATTAATATATCCATATTGTAAAAAAAATGTTTATTAAAAAGCTAGGTTCGTTGAGAAACTAAGATATATATATATATATATATATATATATATATATATATATATATATATATATATATATATATATATATATATATATATTTATATATATATATATATATATATATATATATATATATATATATATATATATATATATATATATGTATGTATATATACAGGGTGACCAAGAGCTATGAAATCGGTCTATAACTTTTTTGTCATCGAAGATATCGATATGAAATTTTCAGAGCAAATATGACCAGACTGAGTCTATTTTTCAAAATTATTTTGAAGAAAAATGTACTTTCGGTTTTGCCGGAAGTGATATCAACTTTGTTATTTTAAATGGAATATCCTGTAATTTCCTATGTAATTTATAATATAATTGTCATAACATTCTTCATACTTAAAATGAACAGTTTTCGAGTTATTAATTTTTTTCGTAAAATTTTGACAGTTGCGGTTTCAACAAAAATAGGCTATAACTTCTTTGTTAGTAGGTCTATTAATATATGGTTTAGATTTTTGTAACCTTGGAACATTGTTTTATTTATTCCATGTCAAAATTTTCCATATTTCTAACTTATTACTTGATAAAATCTAGGGTGAAGTTGGCAAATTTCAAACGTTATTAACTTTCTTATTTCTAATGGAATGCTATGTATATTTTTGCATTATTAAATTTGCTATTCAATTACCTTTCGATTTGTGTAACCATTCCCTGTACCTTAAGTTGATAATAACAAAGATATTTCACAATTTTGTAATAATTTATATATCAATACACTTGAGAAATCGACTAGCGAGTCATTTTTGACGTATCCATGAAAGATATTGAAAAAATAGTTATTCTAAGACGTTAATATTCAATAATTATTGTTTTTCATAAACAACATATGTTTGTAGTAGACTGATGTCAAATTGCAATGTCAAGTTTGACATTATCATTTTAGTCCGGAGGAGTATATTCGCATGATCCAAATTATACATTTCAATGTTATACAGAAAGAAATCAATGCTTATTAATAACAGAATCACAAAACGTAGTTGAATCAGAATCAGAATATTTTTGATGATAAATTCTACTAGCTAGCAGAACATTTCGATCCGCTTCTCCAATACAGTAAACCATATTCATCATTTCTTATCGCGTAAAATCCATTTTATTAACTGAAAAAATTCTAGAAAATGTGACACAATTAGATTTTAAATAATTTTTATTATTGGTATCCATGGATACGTCAAAATAACACGCTAGACGATTTCTCAGGTGTATTGATATATAAAATATTACATAATTGTGAAATATCTTCGTTATTATCAACTTTAGGTATAGGAAATGGTTATTCAAATCGGAAGGTAATTGAATAGCAAATTTAAAAATGCAAAAATATACATAGCATTCTATTAGGAATAAGAAAGTTATTAACGTTTGAAATTTGCCAACTTCACCCTAGATTTTATCAAGTAATAAGTTAGAAATATAAAATATTTCGACAAGGAATCAATGAAACACTGTTTCAAGGTTACAAAAATCCAAACCGCATACCAATATACCTACTAACAAAGAAGTTTTAGCCTATTTTTGTTGAAGACGCAACTGTAAAAGTTTTACGAAAAAAATTAATAACTCGAAAACTGTTTATTTTAGGTATGAAGAATGTTTTGACAATTTTATTAAAAATAACATAAGAAATTCGAAAATCAAAAAATATACAGGGTATTCCATTTGAAATAACAAAGTTGATATCACTTCCGGCAAAACCGGAAGTGCAATTTTCTTCAGAATAATTTTGAAAAATAGACTTAGTCAGACCATACTTTCTCTGAAAATATCATATCAATATCTTCAATGACGAAAAAGTTATGGACCGATTACGTAGCTCTGGGTCACCCTGTATATATATATATATATATATATATATATATATATATATATATATATATATATATATATATAGACATCAGAAAGAATAACTCCGGTCGTGATACATCAAATAGGTTAACGGGTTAAACGGATGAATTAAAGGCTGGTAAAAGTGTACTCTTATATTCTTTGTCAACGTTTCGGCTTCTAATTTAAGCCTTCATCAGGACTCTACAATAATAAGTTAATAATTAGCAACACGAGCGGTCTCAAAACAAGCAAGACTCACCGAATGTTTGAGGTTACAAAATAAGCTAACATCTCAAATATATATATATATATATATATATATATATATATATATATATATATATATATATATATATATTTTAAAAATAGCAAATGACTGTCAGTAACACAAACTTATATTGAACGCAAATTTTGACGTCAGCGTCATTCGTCCCCTTTTTGGCGTTCTAAATTCGGTAGAACTGGTAAATCTGGGATGACTGTTTCAAATCAACCACAAATGTCAATCAATATGAAATATACCGCAGTCGTATTTGCCTTCGCATCAGAATATTAAGATATAAAGTCTGTTCTGCAATATCAGTACGAATTCAGTCGTAGAGAATATCCTTTGCATATCAATGAGCTCCACACGTATTTTGTGCTGAAATTTGTGACGATTTGTTTCAACGCGATGTTATTTATTGCAGTTAAAATTCGTGTTTGCTAGTTCATCCTTAAATATTGTGCATTATTTCCTTCTATTATTATTGTTGTTTTGATTATATAACCCACAGGAATATAAATTAATTTAGATATATATATATATATATATATATACATATATATATATATATATATATACATATATATATATATATATATATATATATATATATATAGATATATATATATATATATATATATATATATATATATATATATATAAAAGGATGCAGTTGAATGTGTTTGTCGAAAATATATTTTTATTGTTAAAAATTAGCTATTCATGTGTGATTGTGTAAACCCTTATCGTAGATGCGGCGAGGATATATTCACGCTCTAAGGTTAATACCTACGAAATATAGATTTGAGAAATGCTGAAAATCCAGCCGCAGCGTTATCCGTGTCATGTTATATGACTTAAAACTTATATTGAGGAAGTTTTAATTGTACCGAAAACCAAGAATATCAAAACTAATAATAATAATATAAGAAAATTATATAACATAAACAAGGCCAACGAATCGAGCAAAATGAAATAGTAGGTACATATGTGTTAATCCTACAATTTTCAGAAAAATTGAATGAAATTTGGCACACCTATTTGACTTCAATAACTCAATATTTAGGGCTACTAAGCATTTTTGAATACCTACAGGGTGATACACTTTTGGGGGTTGTACCCAATTCAACCCTATCGAATTTTTATGCGTGCCGCCTCTGCTTCCAATGAAACATTAATTTAAATTCTCTCTTCATTTTGGATACTTTTTGCTCTCTTGTATGATTTTCGAAAACTGCATGGATGTCGAGATAAATACCAAAAATAATTGACTTGTGATGAAACTTTATTTCTTGACCACACTTTATTTGACATTTATTAGTTATTGACTAAAAAAATTAGTGATGAATTGAAATTTGGTTAACATATTACACTTCAATAACTCAATATTTGGGGCTATCAAGCATTTTTGAATACCTACAGGGTGATACACTTTTGAGGTCGTACCCAATTTAGTACAGTGAATAGAGGAGGATAACCTTACAAACTATACAAACGGTCCGGTAGTTCTGAATTTTTGATATGGTGTCTAGAGTGTATCACCCTGTAGTTATTCAAAAATGCTTTAAAGATCCAAATATCGAGCTATTGAAGAGAACTGGGTGTGCCAAATTTCATTCAATTAAGAAAAAAACAGATAAATATAAAACTTTGGCGCCCAGTATATCTGAAACGAAGCTCCTAAGCATATATGTTTATATGAGATTTTCCTCATGAAAAAATGTCTTTCACAAGATGGTAAAGTCCTGCTACAAAAAACTGACTCATCCTATATATATATATATATATATATATATATATATATATATATATATATATATATATATATATATATATATATATATATATATTAATATAAATATATATATATATATATATATATATCTATATATATAATTTATATATATAAAATATTATATCTTATATATATATATATATATATATAATATATATATATATATATATATATATATATATATATATATATATATATATATATATATATATATATATATATATATATATATATATATATATATATATATAAAGGGATGCAGTTGAATGTTCGACGAAGAAGGATCGGTTATCAAACTTTCAAATATGTTTGTCGATAATATAATATATTTTTATTATTGAAAATTTGTTGTTTATGTGTGATTGTGTAAGCCCTTATTGTAGATGCGGAGAGGATATATTAATGCTCTAAGGTTATTACGAAATATAGATTTGAGAAAGGCTGAAAATCCATCCGAAACGTTATACAGTCTTATTATATGACTTAAAGCTTATATTGAGGAAGTTTTCATTGTGCCCAAAACCAAAAATATCAAAACTTATAAAAAAAAAAAAATATATATATATATATATATATATATATATATATATATATATATATATATATATACAGCAGAAACAAGGCCAACGAATCGAGCAAATAAAATGCCATTTTCAATAAAAAAATATAAACTCATAACATTGAATTTTCACGTAGACATCTCATCAATCAAAAAAAAAACGTTGGCTCCATCAAAAAAAAGATTCATCGCAAAAATTTAATGTTATTAGTTCGTATTTTTTATTGATAATGGTGCTTTAAGCCGAAACGCGTATGAACGAAAGTTAGTGTTTTTTAATAAAGTAACCAAAAACCTGTGAAACTTTAATTTCAATATATAATTATATATATAAATATATATATATATATATATATATATATATATATATATATATATATATATATATATATATATATATTTATATATATATATATGAATGAATATATACGACTTTATTGAGCAGTTAACACTTCGTCATGAAATTCGTGACTTCTCCAAATCTTTTAAAAGATCAAAATTGATTTGTCATTCATAAATTTTAGAAAAATTCAGAAATCAAAAAAGGACAACTATGCTTCATTAAAATTTTCGTGGCTGTGGCTGTCTATATACAATTTAACCGATTCAATAAAACATTTTTCACAAGTTTACAACCTATAATTGAAGACAAGACCAAAATACACACAGTGTATGAAATAACCGGTAAGAATAAATTATGAGGCTCCATATATAGAAAATACCAAACAATGCATTCGTGAGAGATATGAACATGAATACTCAATTCGAACAATTGAAAATGCAAGAGCGCTGAGTAGACTTGCACTTGAAAATCTACATACGTTCGATTTATATGGTTATGAAATTTTAATGAAAGAAAAAAATGACACGGAACGGAAAATTTGTGAGATTATTTGAATACATTGGGAACCAGCGGCTGTGAATCAATAACAAAAATGTCAACTACATCTACCACAATTTATTAACAAAAAATAAGGACAACAAAATCATGCAAACAACTCTGTGATAAGTGTCATAGTATCTAATTACATAATTTCATTGTCGAATGTTTCTATTCGATATATTATATATATATATATATATATATATATATATATATATATATATATATATATATATATATAACTTTTTGATAATTATTAGCTATAACAGGCTTGGTGAATCTCAAAAAACTTGATTTTATTAAAAAGTTGACGTTTCGCCACGACATTCGTGGCTTTATCAAAACTTTTTTTTCGAGATTCACTAAGCCATTGCTAATAATTATCAAAAAGTTAAAAATAGTTCACAGGCAACAATAATTCAAAATATATATATAATATATATATATATATATATATATATATATATATATATATATATATATATATATATATATATATATATAATATATATATATATATATATATATATATATATATATATATATATATATATATATATATATATATATATTCAGGGGCGGCTAGTCAAAGGAGGCTAAGGAGGCTAAGCCTGCTCAATAATATTCCGTGTATCACTAATATAGTATATTGAATAGTCAGCATTCAGCATATTCATATGAATCAAAATCATATTATTTTATGCACCTACCTTCCTTTCAACCTACATTATATAATATAATTTATTAATTAAGATAGAAGGTATTTATATTTACTGCATTTCATTCATTTCAAGATTTGTGGCAACGCTGCGGAAGGCTTAGAAAAGTATATTCTCAACGTTCATTATGCCTGCCACAGAAAAGCAAACAACGGTGCAAATACTCCGAATGAATACTTCATTGCAATAGAAAAGCAAAACACATGTAAATGTCAACATGGATAGGAACCCAGTCTCATACAATGTCGACCAATCACAACTATAGAATTTCGCGTGACATCGAGTGACTTCGTTGGAAAGCATTGATTGAATCGTAGTGTGATCGTAGTTACTAATGGCAGCGTGTTTACTTATATTGCTCGCGTATTGTATTAAAATGAGTTTGGTTACTGAAGTTAATTTCAAAAATTTCAATGGTGACTTAGTGGAATATTTGTTATCCCATAACTTCAGTGCACTAAGTTATGAGGATAAAGTTTTGATAAAAACATTGCGACCTACCCCTGAATTAAACAATTTGGTGCAGCGTAACAGACAACAAAACCGCGGTTTTAATACAAGGAATTATGAGAGACATCCTTGCCTAACCGGATCACAGGTAAAAAATAAATTATTTTGTTGGCAGTGTTTACTTTTTACTAGTGAAAATGTCTCTGTTTAGGGCCGCTTACGATTTGAGGATTTAATTCTATACCTAGTTGAATGTGAAGAATTTTTCACCGATAAAGTAACTTTAAATACAGCACGCGGATTAATATCTTACTTACAAGATAAGGAATTTATATATTTTTTAAACATCTTTAAATTAATTTTTGAACAAACAGAAATAGTTTTTCAAATCTTACAGCACAAGCTTTCAGATGTAATTTACTCACGAAATCGGCTCAAGTTTCTTTTGGAAAAAATTTCAGAATTTCGTGCAGAAGTTTATTTTAAAAAACTATTTTCTGTTCTTCAAACTACTGATTATACGACTCAATTTAGCCCAAAACGAAAGAAATTCAGTTACGCAGATATGGAGCTTCACTATAAGCAAATATTTTATGAAATTTTGGATACTATTAGGGATCAAATAGAAATAAGGTTCTCTGATTTGAAACAACTACATTTCTTCGACTTACTCAATAAAAATTTGTTAACCGGATTTTCGGCTAATTTTCCAGATAACCTTTTGGAAAATTTATGTCAAAAATACACTTTTTTTGATAAGGTGGCCCTAAAGAGTGAACTGTGTGTTGTTTATAATGACAATGAAATTTTGGGGCAAAATGAAAATCATGTGATGACTATTAAATACCTTTTTGATAATGATTTGAATCAAGATTTACCCCAAGTTTATAAACTCTTATGTCTAATTGTTTCCATCCCAGTGACATCGGCTTCCGTAGAGCGCTCGTTTTCCACTCTTAAGAGAATTAAAACTAATTTACGAAATTCAATGAGCCAGGATCGTTTGAAAAATATAAGTTTGTTGTCTATTGAAAAGGAATTGGTAAAACTTTTGGCGAAAGACAAAAAATTTTATGAGGATATTATAGATCATTTTGCTAACGTTAAAGATCGCAGAATCCCGCTAATATTCAAAAATATATAATAACTTTTTATTTGCTCTCACCAGCTGTTAACAAATTCGTTAAGTAGTTAGGTAGGTACCTTTTTTGTGAAAGAAAAAAAAATTTGATGAATAGATGAATTGATTAATTGGCTGGGAAGAGTATTTGTGAATATTGTAAATAGGAGTTGTAGGTCTCAAGGTAGACACTCGAAAGTGAAAACAAATTAATAGCTTAGGGTGCTTGTTTTACTCTGATTTTCTTTAAAATATAAGGCGGTTGACCTTGAAATCCTAAAAGTTTTCGCCTATGGTGTATTTTTTAACACCTCTTGTAGCCTCCTCAAACTAAAACCTCACGAGCCGCCACTGATTCATTAAGAATATATATATATATATATATATATATATATATATATATATATATATATATATATATATATATATATATATATATATATATATATATATATATATATATATATATATATATATATATATATATATATATATATATATATATATATATATATATATATATATATATATATTCTATATTCTTAATGAATTGCTGAACGCTGAACTACTCACATGAACTATTTCAAATGCGTGATAGGTACTCTATTGAACACTTGAAGACAAGGCACCTTTTCAATATTATCATTTAGAATAACATTGTTAAACAATATTATTTATGAATCATCAAAGTACTCATTAACTCGCAGATTATGTTCATGAAATATTTCTTTCAAATATGACTAAGATGATATGGTTCATGATTCTGCTCAATTCCATCAATCAAAAATAATAATTTGAAAATTAAGGATAACTATTTCTTTACCAGTACTTGCAGATAATGAGATGGACATATAATCAGCAAATAAATTGTCGAATGAGTTTTTCAAAGGGTTATAAATATCATTAGTATGAAGAATAAATAAAATCGGGTCTAACATTCTTCTCTGCGGTACGCCACAAATACTACTCTATAGCTAAAAATATTATAACTATCTTTAGTTTGGTAAAACCTCCAATGTTAAAAGTTTTCCATCCATTTTAGTACAGTCTTCAATTCCGTGTAAACTCAATTTTTAATGAGGTTATCTCAGTTAATATCAATAATCAATTTCCTACTATCCAAATAAAAGCTAATCGTCTCTATTGAAGAAAAATATATCTACAGCATCGGCTAAATAACCTATTTTCATCATCACCGAATTATATGAAGAATGTGTGCTTCTTGTAAGGGGTGGGGAATGTTCAAGCATGATATTTGTATAATTGAAATTTCGCGTGTGTTTAACTACTCACTCAAATATGTGAGAGGTAGGCGGTCTACTTGGGTTATGGGGAAGAACTCCTTCAGCGGGGTAATATAATACACCTCTAGGTACAAGTGCATTAAGGAAGAGAGGATGAATCCAGTAGAGCATTTTAATTCGCAAGTTTTCATGCAGTGACATATCTAGGCCATCAGGAAAACTCTGAAAAAAAACTCATTGCGTTCCAATCAACTCCCAGGTTTGAATCCGGGCACTTTCGAATGCTGAATAGCAAGCCTAGAAAACTGAATTACTAGCTCAGAACGCGTTCATGAACTCAATATATGATAGGCCAAGCTACAGAGATTTTTTCATGTAAAAAGTGTTAGAAGAAAACCAACTGCGCCATTGTTTGTAGAATAGTTCCATATGATATAGTGATATGTTTTTCACTCGACTTTATTATTTATAACTTTGTTATCAACAATTATATGCAATTTTTTTAGTTTTTTGCTTATAAAAATGAAACTATCAGAGTAAACGTGATCGTGTTAATAGACTAATTGTAGAAAATGAAAAGATGAAGAAATTGAGAAGTGGGACGACTCGATCAGACCCTTAGTTTGAGAGGAAATCGGAAAAAACCTGCCAAAATTCAGTTTTTTCAAAAATTCTTGACTCGCTTATTTTTTGAGTTCTAGCGTAGATCCTCCGGTCAGTATTAGCTATTGATATAAGCTTCATTTGTGCGAAGATCAGAAACTGTCCGATGCATAGTTTTTGATCTGTGGCCATTTGATTATGTTACTATGTAATTTTCCAGCAGACCTGAATGCGACAGGTATGGTCCGATTTCAATTTAATAAAAAGATTTTGAAAGTAGAATTCTCATAGTTCAGAACGTTTATCTTGGTTTTTCATAAAAACGCTGAGAAATATGTTAAAAATAAAGCTGAACATGACAAAAAACGGCCGAGCTCGTGAGAGTAGTTGAAGAGTGGGGGTTTACAATTATTATCTGACAACGTTTAGAAATTACTGTCATGTTCAAAATGCCGACGCTTTCGAATGTCATACTTCTCCTTGCCCACTTTTCAACTACTCTCACGCGCTCGGCCGTTTTTCGTCATGTTCAGCTTTATTTTTAACATATTTCTCAGCATGTTCATGAAAAAGCAAGATGAACGTTCTGAACTATGAGAATTCTTCTTTCAAAATCTTTTTAGTGAATTGAAATCGGACCATACCTGTCGCATTCAGGTCTGCTGGAAAATTGCATAGTAACATAATCAAAAGGCCACAGATCAAAAACTATGCATCGGGCAGTTCCTGATCTTCGCACAAATGAAGTTTATATCAATAATTAATACTAGCCGGAAGATCTACGGTACAACTTAAAAAATAAGCGAGTTAAAAAATTTACAAAAAACTGCATTTTGGACGGTTTTTTCCGATTTTCTCTTAAACTAAGGGTCTGATCGAGTCGTCCTACTTCTCATTTTCTTCGTCTTTTCATTCTCTTCAATTAGTTTATTGACACCATCACGATTACTTTGCTAGTTTCATTTTTATAAGCAAAAAAATTGTTAATAAAATAGTTATTAATAATAAAGTCGAGTGAAAAACATATCACTATATCATATGGAACTATTTTACGAACAATGGGGCAGAGGGTTCTCTTCTAACACTTTTTACACAAAATGCTCCCTACAAATCTCTGTAGCTTGGCCTATGAATATACAGTTCTGGTATGATATTGATGATAGTTTCAGCTGTGATAGTAAGGTTGTCCTACGGGTAATATTGATGAAAGTTAATTTCAGTAATAGTTCAGATATCTCTGAACTCTGTGCTCCAGGCAATTTTCGATTTTCATGCATTAGGATGCAGTGCATGCATTTTCATAGACGTGATAACCTTTGATGAACTTCTCATTAATTCTCTATAGGGCATTTCATCAGGTACCTATATTTCGTCGTCCACTGGAGTTATACAGTTGCATTAATAACGAATACTACGAATGTTTTTACGTTCCGCGTTATCAAAAGACCGGTCTGCTCGTTTCAATGAAAAAATGGAGATATGAATGTAGTCTATATACTTTTCTATGCGGATTGTAAATATAGAGAGTAGATGGTATGATTGAGTAATCTGTCAGATGCATCACACGAGGATTACGGATGTATGGACACCACAGAAAGTTATTTGCTAATTCATAATGAAGCTGAATCTATGGTTTCTGGTTAAACAAGGTATTCTCAAAGTAATCTCTAACCGAATACACAAAAAATAAATGGAATTATAGCAAGTTTCCATCAAAATATGTGAAACCCGTATCGATAAATGATTTTGTATGTGAATTATTACAGCTTGGTATTTGATGAAAGCTATTATAATACATGACGCATTTGACAGATTTCAGCCTTTTTGTTTATTGATGATAACATGCAATTCGGCGATGAATTTTATTGATTTCTTTCATGTTGATTTCCTTTCAATTTACGTAGAAAAGTTAATTTGATTAGAGAAGGGGAAATTATTTTATTAGCGAATTTTTATTAATATACAATTTGAAATGAAATAATTTTGTTATTCAAAATTCAGCAGGCTAAGTTTTGTTGAAAGTCATTCTATGAATGCCTATGTTTAAGTAAAAAAGTATGATTTTAACAGAAAATCAGTTGAGGAAAAAATTTATGCATTTTTAATGTTCTTTAATTGAGTATTTTTCAAGGAAATTTGGTTAGTCTAGTTTTCAAGATATTATCATCAACTTTCCTTTTTTAAAGTCGGACCTGTATTTTTTATTCCATTTCTTGAAAAAAAAAATTGATTTTAACGATGTATCACATGTTGATATTGGTTTGCGTTTTACTGATAAAAGGACAAATTTCAATTTGTATTGAGTTTAAAAAAAAATGAGAACAACAGGTGGCTTAGACTACCAATAAAACAATAGATTATTTCAATAACATTAACAGACTGTTGCAGCGTGTAATGAAAGGAACTGTTTATTAAGTTTTGAACATTAAAACTTTTTACCATTTAATTAAATTCAAGTTATGTAATAAACCTCAAAACTTCCTTTTTTTTTAAAATTACCTTTGCCAAAATTCAGAGTGGATGATATATACCTAATGCATTTGTTTCATCTACCCCATTCTCTGCCGTTACAGTTGTTCCCCGTTCTGAAGGATTGTTAAATGATCTGTATTGTAGCAAATTTTGCTATAGCCTTGTAAAAATTATTCGATTTGGTAAGTGCCTTTCGGGGTACGAATTTTGATACATTCGAAGGGCTCTTTCAGCACTTCGAAATGCTTTTGCATAACAAAAATATGAATCAAATTTTTTCCATTGGAAAACGCTACCATGTTGGTTCAAACTTACTCTGACACGACATATGTATTACGGATCATAGGCTTTTATAAGCAATCGTTTCTCTTTGCTCTATGATTAAACCTATGATGAAATGAAAAAAGTGCCAAAAAAGTTAAAACTAGTTTTTTACCATTTGAATACAAACAAATATGGACATGTGATACATCGTTGAAATCAGAAAAAAAAGTTTTTTTTAAATTTGGAATGAAAAATGCAAGCCCTTATTTAAAAAACAAAGTTGAATGTGATATCTCGAAAACTAGACAAACCAAATTTCCTTAAAAAATACCAGCTTGAAGAACGTCTAAAATGCAATTAAAAAATTAGTATATTTCAGAGGTCAATTATAAGAATTTAAAAAATCTTATCTAGCTTCTTTAATTCTTGTGTTATACAGGAAAAATCGCAAATTTCGAAATTCTTCTTTTGCCTATATCTTTTTATTTTAGGAATTTTTTTCAAACAAATTGTCAATTTTTTCAAATAAACTGCCATTGAACTTTTAGTAGGCTATCCAAATATCTGAATAAAAATTATATACAGGGTATCGTACACATTGGGCCACCCTCAACTTTTCATTTTCAAATTCGGACCTGTACCTTTTATTGCATTTTTTTCAAAGGCCAAGAGTCCTGTTTCATATTGGCGTTTTAGTTTCATCAAAATCATAAAGTGTTTCGGAAGTTGACGGAAATACTATCTGCATAAAAACCCAAAACGCCCTACACCAAGAATATTGGAAACTATGAATTCACCGCATAGACATGAAATGTCTACTGTAGACATTTCATGTCAGGAAATTATGTGTTTTCTCAAAAGATTTGTTGGTTTCCAATATCCTTGGTGGATGGCGCTCTGGCTCGAAAATGGGAGAAAATCCTTTGAGAAAATACATAATTTCCTGACATGAATTGTCTACTGTAGACATTTCATGTCAGGAAATTATGTATTTTCTCAAAGAATCTCTCCATTTTCGATTTAAGCGGTGAATTGTTGGTTTCCAATATCCTTGGTGGATGGCGCTATGGGTTATCCAGATAGTGTTTCCGTCTACCATTTGTATTGGGAAACAATTAGAAATTTGTTAATTCACTCCGAGTCAAATAAGCTGCACTGATGAGATCTAATAAGATCGAAACAGCTGTATGCAGATTATGAGTCGGGGTGACTTGACGATTTCTATAATTCACTGTTGGATTGTGAATGTAGAATTCACGTCGAAGAATACATATAACCAGCTTCCTTGAAAAGTTGTTTGGTAATTTTTTTTAATTATTGGAGAATTTTCATGTTTCACTTTATGCAATAGATATTTCGTTTCATGTTAGCAGTATATAGCTTATTTACAAGGCCGTTTGTACATGATAGTAACGCATTTAAATCCCAACTCAAAATGAAACCATTATAGTTATTAACGTAACAAGGCCGATATGTAGCAAATAACGGATGAGGTTGGATATTTTAATCCGAGGCGCAGCCGAGGATTATAACTAACCGAATCCGTTATTTGCGTATCGGCCGTGTGTCGTTAAAAATTTTTCGTAATCCCGTTGAAAGATTATATTTTGATTCCGAAGAAAGGAAAAAACCCGTACCTCGCAATTCTAAAGAAAAATCCCAACGTCGTGCACTCTGTTGTCATGGAACAGTTTGACAGTTTTATAAACAACGTCAGTTTTTTGTGTTCTCGAGTTCGCTTTAACGACGACCATGGATGAAATTAATGAAATTGAGGAACAAAATCAAATTCCTTCAGAAATATTGGGAGAATCATGTGCAGTGCAGCGAGTGTTGATTAACTGCCGAAAATAACTCAAGAGCGATATCAAAAAGAATATGAAAATTTTGAAATGTGGCGTAAAAGCAAGAATGTAAAGGTGGTTAATGAAGATGTATTATTAGCCTATGCGAAATGAAAATCAGAGGTTTATTCTCCCAACTCGCTGTGAACCAAGATTTCAATGTTGTTATTTTAAGCAGAATGATGTTTTGAAATAAATATTTGAACAAGTGATTTCTTAACGGTCGCCGGCCGTTATAAAATTATAACGGCCGGCGGCCGTTAACACTGACTGTTCAATTGTCATCTGAATACCGTTAAATCAAAATAACAGTATGGGATTACGAAAAATATTCAATCCGTCGTAGTCCGCTCTACAGCTAAATATTAAACTACGAATGGATGTTCCGCATCGCCCACAAACCTATTGAAACGTTTCGGCAAAGAATTGGTCGAATGTAACAACAATAAAATTTCATTTAGCCCCGATAGCAAAACCCAAATGGCGAAGCGATTAAATTCCAATGGACGCTACAGTGGAGGCATCGGACAAATTCGCAATGCGCACCACAAACCAGCGATTATTTGCAAAAATACAATGCGCCGAATAAATTGTTTGTTTACTGTGACGTGACAAAAAACATCAGGTCTAAATGCCGCAATATTAACGCGATGTTGAAGAGACTTTATGGGGGCGGTCGAGAAATATTCCAAACATTAAATTAAATGTAGAAAACTTATCATTCAAGGTGTATAAACAAAAGTTTGAGAAAAAAATACCGGTCGTATAGCGGAATGTCTTCTCGTTTACTACGGCTCCTCTTTTGAGATGAAAAATGTTTGACTGTTTCGTTTTGAATATGCTTTCCAGACTTACCTTTGATACTGAAACCTTATAAAAGAATTTTCGTTTGCTAAGAATCCAGAGCGAATTCCTCCCGGCGAAAACGGTATTGATGTGTCGGAAGTAGGCATTTGAGAAAATTCGTGCCACTTCTTCCGACGTTGTTGAAAATGAGACAGCCCAATCTCATCAGAGGAAAACATTTTCATAGAAGCTATATCAATGTACATGCTTATATTAAATATTATACCAGGCAATAACGTTATAGATGTATCAGCGGTTATTTACCTTTCAAATATTCGTGCACGATTTATGAATTCCTGAGAGCTTTTATTCTTTATTTTCAGTCTATTGCGTATTCGTATACGTATACGTATATATATATATATATATAAAAATATATAAATATATATAAATATATAACAATATAAAAATATATATATATATATAAATATAAATATATATATATATAAATATATAAATAATATATATATATAAAAATATATATATATAATAATATAATATATATATATATATATATATATAAAATATATATATATATATATATATATATACATATATATATATATATATATATATATAGGTATATATATACAACAACAAAGAAATTAGTCGCGGGAAAATATTAAACAAGTAGAGCAGAATTATCGGTATAGCCCGCTTATATGGAAGCAGCCGTTGACACGTGTTTCGGACTCTTTGGTCCTCATCAGAACGGCGTAGCCAAGCATTGGATTGAAAACATGGAGATGAAAATAGCACAACAAACAAAATCCCCTGCTACGGAAGACAATCACACATTTCTGGCTTATTGTTTGAACTCTCTATTGTTTGAACTCACTGATGAGGACTAAAGAGTCCGAAACACGTGTCAACGGCTGCTTCCATATAAACGGGCTATACCGATAATTCTGCTCTACTTGTTTAATATTTTCCCGCGACTAATTTCTTTGTTGTTGTTTATTCACTCGGTCTGAGATCTCGCGGATGGCATTAATCACCTCCGTGGCAAAGTTTGACCAAATCTCCCAAACCGGAGAGTTCAAACAATAAGCCACAAATGTGTGATTGTCTTCCGTAGCAGGGGATTTCGTTTGTTGTGCTATTTTCATCTCTAAGTTTTCAATCCAATGCTTGGCTACGCCGTTCTGATGAGGACCAAAGAGTCCGAAACACGTGTCAACGGCTGCTTCCATATAAGCGGGCTATACCGATAATTCTGCTCCTCTTATATATATATATATATATATATATATATTTATATATATATATATATATATATATAGATATATATAAATATATACATATATATAGATATATATATATATATATATATATATATATATAAGTTGATAACGTCATTGATTGACGTTATCAACTTATCTTCTTCCACGCTAACTCAAGAAGTTAAAAATATTTTTAAACGATATCTAGAGATGAACCCAAATTTGACAACTCAAGCAGTCAACGAAACAATGTCTGCCTTAAGCTTATGTTTGAAACAGAGTTATAGAATTATTTCAAATTTAATAATATAATATACAAACAAGAGAACGGATTGCCCATGGGATCACCGTTATCGCATTTGTTGAGTGAAATTTTCATGAATAACTTAGAAGATAATAATTTAATTACTAACGTTTCATTATGGAGGCGTTATGTAGATGATATTTTTTGTATTTGGACCGGTATAGATAGGCAGTTAGATAATTTCCTTAAATATATAAATACTTTCTACGACTCGATTCAATTTACAAAAGAAGTAGAAAACGAAAACGGTACCTTGAATTTCTTAGACGTTCAGATTGCTAGGAATTTGAATTCTCTTACTTTCAACATTTATAGAAAACCAACCTTCACAGATACTTTAATTCACAGCGACAGTAACCAACACATTAAAATTAAACAACGATTCGTTCATACATAGATAGGTTGTTCACGATTTCATTATCGGAAACAAATTTTCAAACTGAAGTTAATACAATTAAATTATTAGTCATCAATAACGGTTACAATGAAAGTCTTATCGATAAGCTCATTGGGAAAAAACGAGTAAAGTATCTGTTGCATTCAATATACCCCACGCAAACTATTATTGAAGAACAAAAATACTTCCCAATAAATTATGTGCCTAATTTGAGTAGCAAAATTTGTAAGACTATCGAAAAATAACGTTAAAACAATTTGTACAAATAAAAGAAACTTGAAGTCATTCTTGGTCAATAATAAAGAAGAATCTAACATCGGAGAAAACAATGGTATTTACAAAATATTTTGCGACGAATGTCCTGCTTTCTATATTGGACAGACAGGAAGGAATATAAATATTCGTGTTGAAGAACATAAAAAGTCAATTTTACAAAACAAAAATATCACTGACTTCTCTGAACATTGTATAAAATTCAATCACTTCCTGGATTTCAACAAAACCAAATTGTTACATTCAGGTAACAAAGGAAAACGCCTTGACCTTCTTGAAATTCTCGAAATAAGTTTCGCCCATAATAGTCAATTACCCCTTGTAAACGTACAAATTGATTTTCAGGTATCACCCTTGCTTTTGTCTGTTTTATAAATTAGGATATAATTCTCTCCTGTAGTCAGTCTTGATAATGAGTTCATAACTCGAAACATGTCGACTTTTCGTTACTGCTAAATACAGTATCTAAATATTTTTATATTGTGAAACATAAGCCAAGTGTTTTCATTTTAAAGTTTATACTTTATTCATTATATATATATGATCTCTCCGCAAATGTGCCGATTGGATTCATGAGCAACAAGCAGTTGATGCCAATTTTTCGAACTAAATCATCTTCAGCGATGAAGCCCATTTCCACCTTGGTGGCTTTGTCAATAAACAAAATTGTCTCATTTGGGCAGCTGAGAATCTACATGAGATTGTCGAAAAGCCAATGTATCCACAAAAAGTCACTGTTTGGTGCGAATTTTCGGCTGGCGGAGTCATTGGATCTTTTTTTTCGAAAATGAGGACGGTGCTGCTGTCACAGTCAACGGAGATCGCTACCGAAGCATGTTTAGACAATTTTTATGACACGAATTGGCTGGCATGGAATTTCAACAGGACGGTGCCACATGCTACACAGCAGATGACACATTAACAATACTGCGGCAGAAGTTCAGAGGTCGGATTATCTCTGGAAAAAGCGATGTCAAGTGGCCGCCGAGATCTTGTGATTTGACATTATTGGACTTCTTTTTTTGGGGCAACGTGAAATAGGGCCCGAATTATGCCAAAATGTCATCGAAAGTTTGAACAAAAGGATAGTGTCATGCCAGGGAAGCCGAGAAGGGCATTTGTCCGATATTGTATTCCATGTTTAACCCTAATATTTTTGATTTACAACGTAATATCAACGATTTTGAAAATATTTATCCGTTTTATTATTACATAATATCGAAACCTCCCGTTGGATCACCCTTTATATTCTAAAATTATTCATCATCAAATCATATTCAACGAACATCTTTTTCGAAATAAAATCATGAAAAATATACAAGTTGACCGTGGTCAAAATAATAAATTTTTCATTATTCGATTTTGAATATA
Organism: Cynegetis impunctata; assembly: GCA_030704885.1. Lineage (NCBI taxonomy): Eukaryota > Metazoa > Arthropoda > Insecta > Coleoptera > Coccinellidae > Cynegetis > Cynegetis impunctata. The sequence goes on from JARQZK010001605.1 coordinate 44,625, forward strand.
AATAGTATTTATGGAGCTCACTCTCGTGAGTATGTCCACAGTTTTTAAAAAAGCTAAGTTAGCTTGCTTCACGCCATATACGTCACAGTTGCAAAGTATTCTCGCGACGAGATTCTGCATTTTCGATCTGAGCGTTGAATTGTTGGTTTCTAATATCCTTCGTAGAGGGCGCTCTGGGTTGTTATCCATATAGTAGTCCGACCGCGATTTGTATCGGTGAACAATTAGAAATTTGCTAATTCAGTCTGAATCAAATAAGCTACACTGATGAGATCTAATAAGATCGAAACAGCTATATGCTGATTCTGATTCTTTGTGACTTGACGATTTCTATAATTCACCGTTGGTTTGCGAATGTAGAATTATCGTCTCGGAATACATATAACCAGCTCCCTTGGAAAATTGTTTGTTAATTGTTTAAATTATCAAAGAATCTTCCTCGTTCATTTTACGTAACAATTTTTTCGGTTGAACCCTTCAATTTTTTTTATGACCTTCCCAAAACGTTCTGAATAGGTCACATATTTCGTAACGAAACATTGAGAAGTTCAATAAGTTCTATTTTTCAATTTGCAACGCCTTTTATTGATAAAAATCGAAAAAAAAGAGCCGACTGAAAGAGCTTTCTTGATCTCCAGGAAATTGAAGTGTATCCGTATTGCTTTGTATTTTATCTAACGACTTACATTCAACAATGTAATTGAGCTGTAGGAAAACACATTAACATTGTGGTTAGATGATTTGATTTTGTTGGCTATTTTATATCGTCCAAGAATGAGGTTAATGTCTTCTCTCGCAACAACGAAACTTTTTCTTGGAGGAAAATCTGGCAACTAAAAACAATTAAGACTCGAGTGATCCTTTTACTGATTCTGGCCAGTTCAGTTGCCGAAAACCATCGAAAACAATCAAGAGCATTTGGTGAACTTTTCCCAGTGTAATTGATTCAATAGGATATTATCAGATTCCAGTTGAAGTATTCCGAGTTTTTTGTTCGAGAGTTGTTTTCATTACAGAAAAATGAACGTGAATAACGATTTTCAATAGATTAAGCAGTTTTTTTTTAAATAACTCATTTTAAATTCAATTAAATTTATGTACCTTGGTTAATTATAAATGATTCGTTGAAAAACTAATAATAAAATTTATGTACCTTGGTTAATTATAGATGATCTATTAAAACACAAATATATTGATGCTCAGTGAAAACAATAAAACCTAATAAAATTATCAGAAAAAAATCAGGAGTAATAGAAATTGTACTTAGTGAAGGGTATGGACATTTCTATTCAGGACTTAGAATAGCAAAAATAGCATAACTGTGCAAAAATATCAGTAGTTATACATATTCAACAAAATAGTTATTTATGCAACAATAATATGAAGCGATTTTTAATATTCATTCCAGAGAAGTTTTCAGTTACGATAAACCTCGCTAGTGCAAAAAAGGAACCTATTAGTAGAACATTTCAGATAATATATTATAAGCACTGTGATATATTTTAAGAATTAGTTTGTAATATGATAAAGACACTGTGTTGTCCAAACAATTTTAATTTATTGTAAATATAGTAGAAATGAAGTTTACATAAACGTTTTCTTGTTTCTATGCTTATGTGAAGCTTGAAAGCATGATAAAACCTAGAAAAAAAATACATATCCGAGTCAAAACTTTCATTTCAGCTGACGTTAACTCCGATACAAAAATCAGAATTCATTCAAAATATGAACACACATTGAAATATGTATCAAAAATTTATTGAATTTGCTAACTCTATTCATTTAACGAATCGGATAATGTCGCCCTCATTCGAAGAGTTAGATTTTGATTCTTGTGCGGTTTATTGATCTTGGAAAATTCCCTGCTTTCCCTGAATTCGTGAAATGAATATTCAAATTTTTTCATTTGAATAATTATATGGGGGTAAACTTTTTTTATTCAATACCTTGAAAATTATCATATTAATAGTATCCTGATTAGATTTACGTGGGTTCTAGGCTCAACATTGCCTAAACTTGAAGTAGCAGCGTTGTTAATTTATGACTGAAAATTAATTATTTTCAAGTTCTTGAAACTTTTCATTATAAATACGAATTTGAACAAAAAATGGCAAATAACCTCCAGGTGTAGGTATTTAAGATGTCCCAACGCCGAAATTTAAAAACTTGACAGTAGAGTCCATTCTAAGATCACTGTTTCGATCTCATTTGACCTCAGCAAGACTTAACACGTGGCATTACATCATTTGTCAATTTATCTATTTTTTGCTACTTATATTCAATGTCGGCTATACAGTGGTATATGAAGACTGCAGCGCCATCTTTCAATACGAATTCAAAGGAAACATTGCCTATCTCGAGCTTAGGAAATGAAAATATCTTTCATTTTTCACTTGTATATTATTTGTTGATTTTACCTTAGATACGGTTGCTATAAATACACCCATTATGCCCTAGGGAGCAATAAGCGGGCATGATGGATCATAACGCCCGCTAATTCCAAGAGGAGAAATGCAGTAATTTCCATTGATTAAACACTTCATAATCCTTGTCGTATACGACTCTGGATTTCTCCGGCAATGAATTATTCGCAGCTTCGGCTGCATTTTCTATGATATTCTTGGGTAAATTCATTTTCATTTCTATTATTTCTATAAGACAGCACAAAGAAAGCAGCAATGATATTCACCTAATATGATGACATAAATAGTCACAAACGTCAAAATATCCACAAATGACATGCCTACTATGAGAATAGTATAGGAGCAATGAACCGATTTTAAAATCGATTTATCATCATAATAAAATAATTTTTTCATGAAAAATAAAATCTTACTAGAGTGCGTTACTAGATCCTAACGCCCGATGGGCGTTAG
>JARQZK010001605.1:52500-82500 GCA_030704885.1 Cynegetis impunctata
GTTTCGCTTTGAATTTATTGTTATACACCTGTTGGAATTGTCCGGAGACTTTTTAAATTCTATTAATTGAATGCTACTTACAAACGTGATAAAATTTTTGTTCAGCTATATCAACAAGATAATAATGAACCTGAAAGTTTCATGTGAAAATTATATTTAATAGAATATCATTTAACGGCCTCCAGTATGGCCAGAATTAACATGATTTAAATTCTTCTTATACTGTCAGCATCGCAAGATTTAACATTATTAAACTTTTTCTCATAATTTCATTTGAAATGTGATATTTATAAAAAAAAACCTACCTCATTAGAAGATCTTTGCCTCATAATACTGTTGACATGAGTTTGAATAACAATCGTAATATCACAATATGTTCGAGTAAATGATGATTGAAGATTTTTTACTGTTCGAAAGTATATAACAAGCAATTTGAGCATGTAGTCAATTATATTCGTTCATGGACTTTTTCTCGATTTGTTTTACCAAACTGTTTAACATTTCTTTTGAAGTTGAATATAGTGCGTTTTTTCAAAGAGAATTTAAATAAATTTGAAAAGATTGTCGCTTAACACCTTATGCCATTCGACTCTAGAAGAGGTTACCACTCTGCTTAGGGGTAATCCATGAATTTACGATCAAAGGGTGTCCTATCCGGAAGCAACATCGACATGCCTGGGGGTTTTCCAAAATTTCTCACCATTATATCTTATATATATATATATATATATATATATATATATATATATTATATATATATATATATATATATATATATATATATATATATATATATATATATATATATATATATATATATATATATATATATATATATATATATATATATATATATATATATATATATATATATATTATATATATATATATATATATATTATATATAAATATATATATATATATATATATATATATATATATATATATATATATATGTATATATATTATATATATATATATATATATATATATATATATATATATATATATATATATATATATATATATATATATATATATATATATATATATATACTAGCTGACCCGGCAAACATTGTTCTGTCATATAAATTATCTATATCTATCTATCTTTCTATCTGCCGATGTATATCTATCTATCTAACTATCTAGATAGTTATCTTTCTATCAATATCTATTTGTCAATCTATCTGACCCAGCAAACGTTGTTCTGCCATATAAATTATTTTTATCTATCTATCTTTCTATCTATTCATCTATCTGCCGATGTATCTCTATCTATCCAACTATCTATCTTTCTATCTATGTATCTAACGATCTATCTATCATTATATCTACCTATCAATCAATCTGACCCGGCAAACATTGTTTAAATTATTAAAATGGTTATTAAAAAATATGGGTTTTTTTTATCTCGAGGGACCTACAGTTTAACGCCGGTTCCGAACGGTCAATGGGCTTGTAAACGATGTACATTAAACAACAATTCAATCATATATATATATATATATATATATATATATATATATATATATATATATATATATATATATATATATATATATATATATATATAGAATTCCTAATATATTCCGTATTTCCGGACATACACAACACCGAAGAGCAAGGTGGGACTCGAACACACAATCCTCGGTTTACAAACGGTGCAAGGCGGTACACCTTACCGCTGGTCTACCTAGGCCTCAAAATATGAGTTGTATGTATTTTTCAATCGAACATCATAAAAAAATAAAATAAAAAATTTTGTCCAAAAAATTCATAAAAATGTATGGACCCTAATCACTAGGAGTATGAAAAATATATTACGACCTATTCTCAGACTGACTATTGTTAAAATAAAAAGAAATTAAAATCGCGATGGAAAAATAGGGGTTGAACATAGAAGGGTGAAAAATTGAGCGTAATATGAATTTTTTAATTTTTTTTTATTAGTCATTAGAAAATAAAAATGAAATCTTGCTTAAAAAATCAATGTTTATAATTAAAAAATAAAAAATAAGGGTTGATCGTAAAGGGGTGAAAATTTAGGGTTGTATGTATTTTTGAATGCTGTATCAGTTGAGGGGTGCACCACTCTCAACATTTAGGGGATGAAAACTAGCTGTTGTCCGATTCGCAAATCACTTTTTTTTAGGTGCCTATCTAAAATAAGTATAAAATTCTCTTGTCACGGTGTTTGAAATTAAACTCACTCTTCTAACGCCAGGCATTTCGTAAGAGAGCACCTAAGAAAAACGCTACTTGGAGACTACAAGGTCTCCAAGTTGGTTCTCTCCACTGTTTCAACTGCAACATAGAAGAATAGCCTTGACACATTTTATGAAAAGTGAGTTTGTGAAATATGCACTCAGAAGAAATTTGCTATATATACTTATTTATTTATTTATTGCGAACATGGGGATACAGACAGGTACAAAGATACCCACTAGAGTATCCACAAATTACAAAGCATATTACTCTAATAAGTAAGAAATTACACCAAAAAAAAAAGAAAAAAAAAGAGCAGTAAGTATTACTAAAATTAACATGAATTAGATATTGAAAATCAGAATTCAGAAGTCACCCCTGTGCCTCTTCAGTGCACTTTTTATCCCAGAAAGGGACATTGAGAAAAAAATCAATATTATTCTGTATTTTATTACTAAAACGATTTATACGGCAGAGGGGCGAATTCTGTGCCGAATAAGTATTTCTTAGCGGTAGGTGAAACAACTCACTAGCCCTTAGAGACCTCTGGGGAACATTTATAAAGATATGCGCGAGAACAGCGGGGTTGCTTATCAAACTGTTAACGATCTTGTACAGGAAAAGCACATCCGAAATAATTCTACGATCAAACAAAGAAATAATACAAAAGTGATCCCGCGCCAGGGAATCTGTCTTGGGCTCCAGATTATGCTGGCAAAAATTAATTTACTGAGGACAAAAGAGTTGAATAAACATTTCTGAATGACCAAACTGTTTTAAACTTATTGAATGATATTCTATATAATTCTACTAAATACATAATTTTCAGAGGAAATCAAGCAAAATATTTCATAAATACCTAGTTGATATATTCATTTCATCAGTAATTTCATTAAATTAGCGCTCCATAATCAATAATAGTCGATTTTGATTAGAATTGTGATGAATTATATTGTAGAGTAATAGTATTGGTTTAAAAATCGTGATAACGATAGCAAATAATTGAGGTACATATATGTGAATAATAACATCAATAATTATTTTCTACATGAAGTAAAATGCTATTTCACTAATTTATTCCAATTCATTCATTTCACTATAGAAAATATTTCTATATCGCGTATAATAATGATGGTGTAAAAAGATTCGTTAAATATTAATTTGTTGAAACGACAAATTATGCAGTACGATGAATATTGAAAACGCATTTCATCAAACAAAAATTTACTCCGTTGTTTTAACTCAAATCAGCTGTACCAGTTATCGATGTTGAATCGGTATAATTATAGGAAAAACTCCAGTTCATAAATAACGAAAGGTAAATTATACAGAAGAAAAATATCGTCAACGACTTTGATAAAACATAATGAAAGGTAAATGAATTATACAGAAGAAAAATATCGTCAACGACTTTGAAAAAACATAATGAAAGGTAAATGAATTATACAGAAGAAAAATATCATCAACGACTTTGATAAAACATAATGAAAGGTAAATGAATTATACAGAAGAAAAATATCATCAACGACTTTGATAAAACATAATGAAAGGTAAATGAATTATACAGAAGAAAAATATCATCAACGACTTTGATAAAACATAATGAAAGGTAAATGAATTATACAGAAGAAAAAATATCATCAACGACTTTTGATAAAACATAATGAAAGGTAAATGAATAATACAGAAGAAAAATATCATCAACGACTTTGATAAAACATAATGAAAGGTAAATGAATTATACAGAAGAAAAATATCATCAACGACTTTGATAAAACATAATGAAAGGTAAATGAATTATACAGAAGAAAAATATCATCAACGACTTTGATAAAACATAATGAAAGGTAAATGAATTATACAGAAGAAAAATATCATCAACGACTTTGATAAAACATAATGAAAGGTAAATGAATTATACAGAAGAAAAATATCATCAACGACTTTGATAAAACATAATGAAAGGTAAATGAATTATACAGAAGAAAAATATCATCAACGACTCTGATAAAACATAATGAAAGGTAAATGAATTATACAGAAGAAAAATATCATCAACGACTTTGATAAAACATAATGAAAGGTAAATGAATTATACAGAAGAAAAATATCATCAACGACTTTGATAAAACATAATGAAAGGTAAATGAATTATACAGAAGAAAAATATCATCAACGACTTTGATAAAACATAATGAAAGGTAAATGAATTATACAGAAGAAAAATATCATCAACGACTTTGATAAAACATAATGAAAGGTAAATGAATTATACAGAAGAAAAATATCGTCAACGACTTTGAAAACACATAATCGAAATATTATCTGAGGATTCTTTGATAACGTAGAATTATATCACTCAAGTTGAAGCTCAATTTTTATACATATAAACCCATTTTTTGGTTTTTTGAAGCTTCGTTAGTAGCAAAGTTTGTATTCGATTATATTTGGTGAATATAGTGCTTCGTAAACTATATTTCAAACTTGATTATACTACTCCTATATATTTGAATTCAGTTAAACGAAAATTTATTCGTATTGAGCTTCCACATTTGCAGTACCTAAAATAATTATGGAATTGTTAGTTCTAACAATACGGATGTTCACTACGAGTTTTCACGATATTGTGAAGATATTAAAGATCCCAAATCAGTAATCAAAAATATTGACAAATTTATGACAGGAGTAGTTTTGTCAGTATTGAAAACACACCTACTTTTGGAGAAGCAGAATTATCATCCTATCCAACTGAAAATAATAACCCGAAAATAGTTTCGTCAATTATCTTGCTTTTTCGGAAAAATGTGAATATTGTTGTTTTTGAAATAGAATAAAAAAATGAAGGACACCCTACTGCGTAGCACTAGGAATTATAAAACCCATCGGCGCATGTGCATGTCGTCAATATTTTTTAAATGTATTATATAAATTGAATAACAATGAAAGTCGATTTTACGAATGAAATGAAGGAAAATTGCAATAAATGTATTAATGAGTCGATATTACGAATAAAATCCGTGAAAATTTAGCAAAAAAATATTCATTGATTGACTGTCGAATTTGAATATCCTATTCCGGCTCATTTTGCTGCAAATTATGAATCAAATTGATAAAATGGAAAGCAGACACAGACGCAGAATCAGCTGAAGCTATCAACGTCGCTTGGTTACCGTGGCACTTCGACGCATGTTTTGTAGGACTTCGTACATATCGTTGGGAAAAAATTGGGAACAAAACTTCTCTGATGAAATTATATGTATTTTATCGATATCCGTTGGAATTTTTAGAATCGGACCAGATCCCAATTTTTTGTAGCGAGAATTTAGCTTCGCCTCGGGGTAAAAACGCTATATTTTTTTACTCTTCGTTGGGAAAAATTGGGCATTCAAATTCCCTAATAAAATCATATGTGTTTTATCGATATCCGTTGGAATTTTTAAAATCGGGCCAGATCCCAACTTCTTGTCGAGAGACTATAACCGCTTTAGCTTCGCCTCGGGGTAATAATTAGCAGATATATTTCCAGTAGAACTGAAAAAAAGAATTTGATTTTCTGAGGACTAAATGAGAGGACGTAATGGGTCCATATGCCCTTTCATACGTTCATTATGGATGCTTTTACAAACTTCGTATCCAAAGCGTTATGTCGCAGTAACAACTAAGTAAAAACAAATTTATATTTTCAGTAAATTTAAATTTCTTTCATATCTAGGTGCATTATATATCTATATATATATATATATATATATATATATATATATATATATATATATATATATATATATATATATATATATATATATATATATATATATATATATATATATATATATATATATATCCATATCTATCTATATATATATATATATATATATATATATATATATATATATAATATGCTAGATTAAGAACAGGAGCTCTAATGAGGAAACAATTATACCTCTTACTGTATGTAAACTTCATCATTAAGTATTATTTCATTCATAGGTAGTTCTACCTATACACGAAATATCAACTATAGTTGAATAAATTGATAAGATAATTCATACAGAAACTAGTTCCCTAACAACACAGGGATGTCCTAGGTATGTCCTTTTGATGTACCGCGGTACAAGTACATGATTGGGATATCCCGGGGATGTCCCGCATAATTTGTATCCCATTCATGTCCCTGGAATTTTCGATATCCGATATCCACTCACATATATAATAAGAATCATCGAAACTCGTTGAAATGTTGAAAGTGTTTGTTTTTCTTCTGGAAAATAATTATGGAGAAAAATGAAATATATCTCATACATTTCTGGAAAGTGACCATTTCACAAGTAGAAGATTATTCCTTTTGTCAACATTGTTTGCATTATTTGGTGTTCTGTCAACAATGTAAATTAACCTCATTATATACCTAATGCGCAAGTTTGTTTTCTTTGATAGAAGATCAACGGCATTCTGCATTCTTATTGTTTGTGATTGTCCATTTTGGTGAGCAATTGAAGGATTTTATCAGTTGATATAAGGTGTAGTTATATAAGGTGTAGTTGAACAATTGAAAAAATTGAATTTAAGGTTGGTATAATATTAAAATATTGAATGTACTCTTTTGAATCAAATAATTGATGCAATAATATATGGTTAACCCATTCTGAGTATTATGTTTATAGTTTATTCATTAAGGGCCAAGGAGAGAAGCCACAGAGAAAAAGATGATGCAATAATGCCTGCAATAAATGCACCGTCACCCTAAAATATATATGTATAATTTTAAACTGATTAATTTATCTATCTTCTTTCATTTATTTATCACATGAATTTATATTTAGAATGAGTTTTTGTTGGTATAGTTTCTTCAACTTTTTTCTATTCTTTTGTTGATTTATGAAATATATATATATATATATATATATATATATATATATATATAATCTCTTGAATAATTATGTGAGCAATAACAGGCTTGTTGAATCTTTAAAAAACTCGATTTTATTGAAAAGTTGACCGTTTCGCCACGACATTCGTGGGCTTTTTATCAAAAAATCTTATTAATTATCAAGAGATTAGAAATAGTTTCACGAGGCAACAACAATTTCGAATAAATATATATATCTATATAATATATATATATAATATATATATATATACTATATATATATATATATATATATATATATATATTATATATATATATATAATTATAATTTATATATATATATATTATATAATATATTATATATATCTATATAATATATATATATAGAATGAGTTTTTGTTTGTCGTTTTCTGTAATTACGTATCATATTTCAACACAATGTTACATTCTTTTATGAATTAAACTTGTTTTGTGTTGAGAATCTTTGAATTTTTTTTCTCCAAATTTTCCATAAAATTCTTCAAATTATATATATCAAGGAAATGGAAATGCCAGGACGTCCAGGGGATGTACCTCATATATATCTTCGGGATATCCCTGGGACATACCAGAAGGACATCCCATGGGTGTCCTTTCCGGTGGAAAGTAGATGTCCCTGGGACGTCCCTAGTAGGTACCATGTCCCGACAAAGGATCTCCCAGGGACGTCCTAGTAGCAAATGAAGGAAGTCACTGGGATGTACAGGGGATGCACTTGTGTCGTTAGGGTTAGTATATGGAGACCTTTCTAATGATACACTTGGTGGTCCAACACTTCCCTGGGCAGAAAAGCCCTCCAAAGAGTCAATTTTTCTATGAAGCACAATTTTTCTTCAGTCTTTGACAAAGATATTATGAAGTTGATAGCACCATTACAGAGAGGGATGGCCTCTCAATGATCAGAAGTTGATGTGTTTGGCCGGAAGGTCAGCCCTTTCTGTACATTTTGTCCGGACGCGACCCATAGCCATATAGATTCTTCATATGTTATTTTAATATCCCACTTTGAGATTATTCTATTTAGATGGGTCATTTCAGTCGAGTTGCGCTCATATGTGAAACTATTTTTGAAAGACTGTGGTTGAGAAAAATGGTATGAAGAATGCGTCACTTCGTCAGGAATATCAAAAAGCATTCAACCTCACCAAGAGGTGCGCAACTGTTACGGGTGTGTTACTTGAAAAAATCCTTATGGGTGTCTATGAACTTTCAATTGAATACAAATAAAGATTAAATACATATGGATGTCAGGCAGTTTCCTTGTTGTGATTGATATGTAAAGCACAAAAAAAACCATTGAGAAGAGAAAACAAATTTTTTTTAAGAAACCTTTGTCTTACCAAAAATATCCCCCGATATTAGTATTATTTTGATCAATATAACTGCTGATCTATACGCATAGTTGGAAGTTCCTGCATCAACGACTGTCTTATGCATCTGTTATCATAAAGTGATTTCAGAAATTGAATGTTTTTCCAGTACATTGCTTATCGTACCGGTAATAATTTAATAAATCATATAAAAAATATTAAATCCAAAGTTCACAGAGATAATTAATCAGGAGTTTATGAAATTAATTGTGGTGATTATGATGAGTTTTACATTGGTAAAACTTCAAGTTTTCAAACTAGAATTTCAGAACACAAACGTAGCTTTGTTAATCAAAACTCGGATTCACATTCTACAAACCATTTAATCCAAGAAAATCACACATTCAATTTCGATTTTGAAATATTAAATGCTGAAAGTAAGGGAATTAAACTTAATTTTTTAGAATCATTACAGATAAATAAATACAAGCATTCCGGTCTCCTATTGAATAGCCAAATCGATCATACTTCAAGCCCCCTTCTCAATCTTTTCAAAATTACCGAACTACCTGACTAGCAGTTCAGAATTGGTTTTTTCTATTATAATAATTATTTGTAACCATTCCTTTATATAAAATTTGTCTCTTTATTTCTTGCTTTCAATATAACAGAGAAACATGTTGCCATTAGCTTCTGAAGAAGGTGAAGTTCCACCGAAACGTGCGTATGCGTTATTTCTTTTTCGTAATCCCATACTGTTATTTTGATTTAACGGTATTCAGATGACAATTGAAAAGTCAGTGTTAACGGCCGCCGGCTGTTATAATTTCATAACGGCCGGCGGCCGTTAAGAAATCACTTGTTCACATATTTATTTCAAAACATCATTCTGCTTACAATAACAACATTGAAATCTTGGTCCACGGCGAGTTGGGAGAATAAAACTCTGATTTTCATTTCCCATAGGCTAATCATACCTACATCTTCATTAACCACCTTTACATTCTTGCTTTTACGCCACATTTCAAAATTTTCATATTCTTTTTGATATCGCTCTTGAGCTATTTTCGGCAGTTAATCAACACTCGCTGCACTGCACATGATTCTCCCAATATTTCTAAAGGAATTTGATTTTGTTCCTCCATTTCATCCATGGTCGTCGTTAAAGCGAACTTGAGAACACAAGAAACTGACGTTGTTTATGAAACTGTCAAACTGTTCTATGACAACAGAGTGCACGACATTGGGATTTTTCTTTAGAATTGCGAGGTACGGGGTTTTTTCTTTCTTCGGAATCAAAATATAATCTTTCAACGGTATTACGAAATAGTTATTAACGTAACAAGGCCGATATGTAGCAAATAACGGATTAGGTTGGATATTGTAATCCGAGGCGCAGTCGAGGATTACATGCGTATCGGCCGTGTGTCGTTAAAAATTTTTCGTAATCCCGTTGAAAGATTATATTTTGATTCCGAAGAAAGAAAAAACCCCTTACCTCGCAATTCTGAAGAAAAATCCCAACGTCGTGTTCTCTGTTGTCATGGAACAGTTTGACAGTTTTATAAACAACGTCGGTTTTTTGTGTTCTCAAGTTCGCTTTAACGACGACCATGGATGAAATTTAGGAACAAAATCAAATTCCTTTAGAAATATTGGGAGAATCATGTGCAGTGCAGCGAGTGTTGATTAAATGCCGAAAATAACTCTAGAGCGATATCAAAAAGAATATGAAAATTTTGAAATGTGGCGTAAAAGCAAGAATGTAAAGGTGGTTAATGAAGATGTATTATTAGCCTATGCGAAATGAAAATCAGAGGTTTATTCTCCCAACTCGCTGTGGACCAAGATTTCAATGTTTTTATTTTAAGCAGAATGATGTTTTGAAATAAATATTTGAACAAGTGATTTCTTAACGGCCGCCGGCCGTTAACACTTAGTTTTCAATTGTCATCTGAATACCGTTAAATCAAAATAACAGTATGGGATTACGAAAAATTTTTAACGACACACGGCCCATACGCAAATAACGGATTCGGTTAGTTATAATCCTCGGCTGAGCCTCGGATTACAATATCCAACCTCATCCGTTATTTGCTACATATCGGCCTTGTTACGTTAATAACTATAAATAAATGTGTGAATTGTTATTATTAACCATTGTTTTAATAAACTCATCTTTTCACGTCTCATCTTTGATAGGTTTGAAACAGCTGGATTAATGGCTCAGTGTTATTGTAGGACCAAATTAAAAAGCTTTTAAAATGTATCATGTTTTAATAATCTTGCAGTCGCATCAATTTTCTTCGCTTTTTAAATTTTCGTCAGTTAACATTTACGAAAAATATCAGTCAGAATCTGACACCCGAGCAGCAGCCGTTCGGTATGCTCGAAACGAACGTGAACGGTTTGCGAATCGTTCTCTTCACGAGGTGTGAAGTGCACAATTATAGCAGTCTGATGTGATTATGATTGAGATGGGATCCGTATTCTATAGCAGATATTCCCAGGGCGTAAATAGCTGGCTCTGTTCGCCACCATGAATTCTGATGACTGAATTTGATCCGGCAGATTGTGATCGACAGTGACAGACTTATTATCGCTCTCTTTTCAATGTTCTCATTCGTTTTTTTTAAACATTCTACGGATATTTGAAGGTGACACAAATATTATCATACGGTGAATTATGATGAAAATTCACTTCTTAGTCATTTATTTGAAAGTTTCCTGCCTGATAAAACAATTAGGTATATGTTAATCATAATTTTTTTCGTTTTGTTTTTGTTATATCCGCGTACTAACTGAAATAATTTACAATTTATATATATATATATATATATATATATATTTATATATATATATATATATATATATATATATATATATATATATATATATATATATATATATATATATATATATTTATATATATATATATATATATATATATATATATATACAGTGGCGTAGATAGCGGGATCAATTTCCCCCACGAGCCTACGATAATTATAATAGAACAAAATAAAAGTCTTCGTATCTATGTACGTATTTAAGTACCTTTACATGAAATTTACTGGGCACTAGCACCTCTCCTGGCATTATGTATGTGCAATTATAAAATCACCTAGATATGTTTTTGTGACTGTCCAATTGAGTATTGTATAATTTTCGCGCTTCGAACAGGCCGACCAATCATAATTTTAACATTATAAAGTACCTAGTAGTTTTGAGCATATTTTATTCAATGTTGAATTAGTGAGTTTAATCGGTCACTATGAGCAAAAAATTGTTTAAAAAGTTCAAATGGCTCTAATGGAAAATTTTCATTTCGAAAGGAAGAAGTCAACCAAAATCTCCACGCACTTCTCTTTCTAAATTGTATACTATACTTACTATTGAACAGAAGTGCTCGAGCTTTTGTTTAATGGTGTAGTATTATATCTAAAGCAGTTTTGTTCAATAGTACCTATTGGTAGAATAAAATTTAGAAAGAGAAGAAGTGCGAGGAGGTTTTGGTTGACTTCTTCCTTTCCATTTCAGCCGTTTAAGCTCTTTCAAACACGCTTTTTGGTTCTAGTGGCCGATTAAATTCCTGTTTACATTCGAGGAGCGTGAGTTCTGCTCATAGAAGATTTTCAAACAATATTTAATATTTTGAATATTTTTTAATGTAGAGTAGGTATCAAAATATGAGCTCCTTAAAAAATAGGACTGAATTTTGGCCTAGATTATCAATTAAATTATTCCATAATATTTTGTTGTAGTTAATAAATATTGTCGAGTTAGTAAACATTTTTTTGCGATGGACTTCTACATCATGGATCTTGGAAAAATATTTACTAATCATGAGAATACAGTCTAGTTTACAAGTGCTTTTTTGTTCAACTTTTTCCATCCGTCTCGGAAGAGTATGAGCCAGGTGTTATTCGATTCGCAATAGCATGTAGAAAGTTTTTGAAAAAAATCAAGTTCCGTTCACGAAAAATAATTGATATTTTTGATATCTAAATAAAGATACAAAAAGAGGAGGAAATTTCCTATAAGAAATTTTTGACTCCCGGAACTGTAGGATAAATATTTATAATTTTCTCAGAGGGGTAAAAATACAGCCAAAAACAGGTAATCTGGCTTGCGAAAGTGACTCCCATTTGGGACACTTCATCAATAAACATTATTTAACTATATTTAATATGAAAATTAAGGAGTAAAAAATTTCAGGTTCTTACTGGATAGGTAAATGAACAATAATCCAGCGACAACAAATTTTTATCGCTATTTTCGCGCATCTGTTATGCAATAGTTTTTTGCAGCTTGAAAAAGAACACTGCAAGTGTGTTAACTGTTAAACCATAAAACTGAGGCCTCGGTAGACCAGCGGTTAGGTGCACCGCCTCGTACCGTTTGTCAACCGAGGATTGTGGGTTCGAGTCCCACCTTGCTCTTGGGTGTTGTGTATGTCCGCAATTTAGTGGTTATATAGGATTAAAAATTGTTGGGTAATGTACATAGTTTACAAGCCCATTGGCCGTTCGGAACCGGCGTTAAACTGTAGGTCTCTCGAGTTACAAAAAAAAAACCATAAAACTAATATTTTTTTCCTTTCTTATAGCTAGTTTCGACAGACCTCAGAATAGATCCCGTTAAAAAAATTCGATTTTTCAGTTTTTTATTAACAACTTACTTAGTTGCAAAATTAAACACTTTAATTAATCATAATATTTTTTTTCCTGATTCTCTTATGAACCACGCATTTATTTATAACAATTTTTCAAACAACAGGAGATGAACATTGAAAACAACCATTTCTATGTAGCTTCCGATAATAAAAAACGGACCATTAAAATTATTTTAAAAAATTTCATTTCGATTTTGCAAAACTAACTACGTAAATTGTTAATAAAAAACAGAAAATTTGAAATTTTTTATTTTTTCAACAGGGATTTACTTTAACAGTTCCAAGAATGAAAAAATCTCAGATCTATACTTGAACAGTTATCACAATTTTCATGTTCAAGCACCAAAAAATTGTTAATTAACCATTGTAAAACTAATAGAAGAATTTCTATTATCCCCGGATTATTGTTGATTCGCCGATTCAGTAACTTTTCATATTTAATATGGTTAAATAATGTTAATTGTTCAAGTGTCCTAAATGGGCGTGACTTGCCCAAACCAAGTTACCCCTTTTCAGCCGTATTTTTATCTCTCTGAGAAACTTATGAATATTAATTTATTCTACAGTTCCGGAAGTTAAGTTTCTTCTTCTTTTTGGATCTTTCTTCAGATTTCAAAAATCTCAATTAGTTTTTGACATATTGGCAAAAAACCAATCCCCTTTTTTTTCAGTAGGTATATTGTTTATAACTTTCACAATTTTTGCTTGCGACTTTTTAATTTACTCAAAAAACATCTACATACTATTCCAAATCGAATGACACTTTGCTTTTATTTTTACGAAACTTATGGAAAAAGTTGATCAAAAAAGCACTTGTTGACTATTTTTATTAACTCCAGGGACCTACAGTTTAACGCCGCTTCCGAACGGTCAATGGGCTTGTATCTAAGTCATCACCCAACAGATTAATTTTTGAACCACTAAATTCCGGACATACACAACACCCAAGAGCAAGGTGGGACTCGAATCCACAATCCTTTGTTTACAAGCGATACACCTCACCGCTGGGCTATCGAGGCCTCCTTGACTAGACTGAATATATTAAAAAGAATTTCGATATTTTTCAACGAAATTGATAAAGCATCTGATAAATTCATCAAAACTGACAGTTTTATCAAAAATTTTCTTACTGCCACACCTGCTGTTCTCGTTAGTTGAAAGTGTGCAACAAATATTTAATTCGTCAAGGGGATGTTAAGCCAAAAAAATTTCTGCGTATTTTGTACTACATAAAAGATTATTTTTATCAACAAAAATAGAACTTTAGATGAAAACCTTATGGAATTTTACACAAAGTCATATCCCCCCCATCGCAGAAAGCTATCTACGCCACTGTATATATATATATATATATATATATATATATATATATATATATATATATATATATATATATATATATATATAAATATATATATATATATATATATATATATTTATATATATTATATATATATATATATATATATATATATATATATATATATATATGTATATATATATATATATATATATATATATATATATATATATATATATATTCTGAATTGTTGAGAATCTTGAGAATCTGATTTCATTCAATATGTTTTTGATATTGTGTTGAATAGTTTTATTGACTTATATTTAATATGTCAATAAGCTCAAGTTTTTCTCATTTTATTTTGACTTCTATACGTAGTAAATTTTGTGTTTATATATGAACAACAAGCTGTTGAATCTATATCACCTATTCAGCGTTAGGATATGAATATTGTCCCCCAGCTTCATTTTATTAATTATTCTTGAAGCTAGTTTGTGAATGTCAAAAAAATACGAATACTTCAGGAGATGACACCGTAAGAAATTTGCGACAGAAAATTGGAAAAATATATCATCATCAGAGTATCTAATCCTAAGTGGTATTCATTCATGAAATTGAGAGAGTAAACTATAGAAGATGGATTCTTTGTCACATACTCTATATGCTCTATAGGCTGGAGTCTATATATATATAAATATATATATATATATATATATATATATATATATATATATATATATATATATAGATATATATATATATATATACATAATATATATATATATATATATATATTTATATATAGATATATATATATATATATATAAATATATATATATATATATATATATATATATATATCTATAATATATAAATATATATATATATATATATATATAGATATATATATATATATATATATATATATATATATATATATATATATATATATATATATAGATATATATATATATATATATATATATATATATATAGATATATATATATATATAGATATATATATATATATACATACATAATATATATACATAATATATATATATATAAACATTTATATATATATATATATATATATATACATATATATGAATTGGTATTATCCCTATGTGAGAGTTCATATTTGATAAGATACAAATGAAAAAACACAACTCTCACAACTCCAATGGTTTCAAAATTTTATTTTTTTTTAATTTTTTGGTTTTTTCAGTTTTTTCCTATTTGTGAATTTAAAATACATTGAAGTTGTGAGAGTTGTGTTCTTTTTATTTGTATCTTATTAGATATATATATATATATATATATATACAACTCTCACAACTTCAATGGTTTTTAAATTCACAAATAGAAAGAAAATTTTAAAAAAAAATTTTAAAAAATTAAAAAATAAAATAATTGAATAAAAATAAAATTTTGAAACCATTGGAGTTGTGAGAGTTGTGTTTTTTCATTTGTATATATATATATATATATATATATATATATATATATATATATATATATATACCGACAAAATCGGTGCAGGATAACAGTAATTTACGCTCTTCAAGTGTTATATACTGTGACGCTTGCTGGTTTCATTAGGATTAATAGAAGCTTTCGAGTGGTCCCAACTGAAAAAGTCAGGTTCATCATTGTTATGCTAAGTACTCTAAATATTAATTTATTTGCAGATACTCCAGAGGCGCAGATTATCCTGGGTGCGTCCTTGAATCCAGACACGATACGTGAGGGTTCTGACGTCTATTTCGACTGTATCGTCAACTCACACCCACCTGTCTACAAAGTCGAGTGGAGGCACAACGTGAGTATTATCCAGTGATTCGTCTTCATTAATTGGGAGTTTGTTACCGTGAAGCGTAATTTATTACCCGCCACTGCAGTTATCTGAGTTAACCAATACGCGCACCCGTGAATACGCGCTATTAGCTTCACAGATCAGATGATAGATGGTGGTAGTCTAGGAATTCGGCGGGAGGAAAAAATCCCAAGGGTTGGTTGGAATCAGTTGAATATAATTAAAATGCATTATCAATCAATGTTGTGCTGAACTGTGAGGGTTGTAAATTTCACTGAAAGCGCTATTTATCAATTAATTTATCGAGGATATTCAGTCAATTCCCTAATTATCTATTCTCTTATTTCGTAGATGTGTCGACGGCAGCGCTTAAAATGGTGCAATCAAATTTTCCGCAATTTCTTCAGTATTAGACCTATTGAATTAGAAAAAAATTTATTGAATAGTTAACGTTTCGTCAAGAAATTCATGACTCTCGAAACTTTTAGTTATTGAAATATATATATATATATATATATATATATATATATATATATATATATATATATATATATATATATATATATATATATATATATATATATATATATATATACCAGGCGTTGAAAATGTCCCGTTACGGCGGGTTATTTTTTAAGAGAAAATTTTTTCGGGAAATTGAAATATGAAACCCGGAAGGAAATTTTCCTGAAAATCGATTGGCGCTATCTGATTGGGGTCACGAGGTCCCCCTGGAGCCCTACGAGACCCCACTTGAAATTTTTAAATAGCAACCCTCCTTTTTTATTTGATATTCGGATTCCTCGGGAAATTTTTAGTCCGTCTGTGGCTGGGTTTGCATTTTGCCTGTGCGTGGATGCCACCCCTTCTTGGCGATGAAACATTTTTCATTGAAAATGAGTGCGGAAATCGATAAATTGACTAATTCTAAGCAACTTTTGTTCCATGAAGTTTTTTCTGAAAGTCAATACTTTTCCACATATTCGCTGGTGAAGTTGTCGGTTTTTAGGCAAAATTTCACGTTTTCAGATTCTTTTTCGCGAATAACTGGAAAAGTATTGACTTTCAGAAAAAACTTTTTGTAACAAAAGTTGCTTAGATTAGTCAATTTATCGATTTCCGCACTTATTTTGCGGATTATTTGGATATACATAGCAATGGCTCATGGAATAAGGGCGTCGACAAAATGACTTATCCCTTTTGATATAGTAATTGTTCGAATGAAACTATTGATTTTGGGAAATACAGATATATTTTCTAGTTCATCATTATGATCAACGATCACATAGTAAAGGCATCATCGAGCGATACTCTTGAAATATTATATATTCCTTTGAGAATATATAATATGCTACAGATAAAAACGTTGCCGGAATAATAATGAGTTCCTTTTATCCCCTCATGTAAAGTTGCCAGTAAACATAACCGCTTTTCGATATTAAAATCGAAATGCTTTCAACGCCTTTCTAGGAAGTGTGTCTAGCATTCATTATTAACCCGAGAAAACAGCTGACTCGGATTTTTTATTCGCTCTTTTCTCGGTTGAAAATTATTTCGGTGTTTGGTTAGATGTCAACTACGTGATGGTTTTTATTATACGGGAAAATTTTATGCCTTTGAATTCAATAGTACATAAGTTCTCCATTATTCACTATTCTGATCCATTATTCATGACATATATATATATATATATATATATATATATATATATATATATATATATATATATATATATATATATATATATCTATATATATATATATATATATATATATATATATATATACAGGGTGATTCATTAATATGTGTAAATATTTTAACAGAAAAATTTTGAGTTCAAACTATGAAGATCTAACCTAATTTGCTTATATAAAATATTTCTCCTTACTGATTTACAGGGTGTTTTATTTAGATTATTAAAAATGAAATTTGTTCATTACTCGAATACTGCTTGATATTTCTTTATGATATTTGGCAGTAAGTTAAAGTAGTTTGGAACATATCAACTTACAGTAAAGAAGACTTTCTCGCTATCGCCAGTGGCGTACGACAGGGGCACGGGAAGAGTTCTTGTTTCCTAAATTCTACGCCACTGGCAGAATTGTTATTTTAGTATAATTTTTCGGTTCTCCAATATTTTCTCTGTAAATAATTCACTCTTGTTTCGTAACGCTAGAGCCACTATTTTTCGAGATATTTAACGTTGAACATGTGGCTGCACAATTCTTTTGATTTTTATGTAAGAGTCATGTCGGTGTTTTTGTCATACGATTGGATGTATTACTTAAAATAATCATTATTAGGTATTTTGTTTCAATTTATAATAATATTAACGAACAATTTAAAACAGAACAACTACAAAAATATACAGGGCTACATAAGAAAGTCAAAATAAATACTTAATTATCAAGATCTTCTTTACAATTTTTTGGAGAATATCAAATTTATGAACAAAACTTAAAAACAATTCACAACAAATATTCAATGTGATCTCTGTTAACTTAAATGAGATTATTCATTCTTTCGTAAAAAGATCTTCTAACTTTAAGAAATATGTTTGGCTGATTTTACAATTTGCTGCCATAGTTCCTGGCAAGTATTTTTCGTTTGGGATATTTTGTAGTTGTTCTGTTTTAAATTATTTGTTAATATTATTATAAATTGAAAAAATACCTAATAATGTTTATTTTACGTAATACATGCAATCGTATGACAAAAAAACACCGACAGACTCGTACATAAAAATTAAAAGAATTGTTCAACGTTAAATATCTCGAAAAATAGTGGCTCTAGCGTTACAAAATAAGAGTGCCTTATTTACAGACAAAATATTGGAGAATCGAAAAATTATACTAAAATGACAATTCTGCCAGTGGCGTAGAATTTAGGAAACAAGAACTCTTCCCGTGCCCCTGCCGTACGCCACTGGTGATAGCGAGAAAGTCTTCTTTACTATTATTTGATGTGTCCCAGAATACTTTATCTTACTGCCAAATATCATAGAGAAATAAAAGGAAGCATTCAAGTAATGAACAAAATTCATTTTTAATAATCTAAATAAAACACCCTGTAAATCAGTAAGGAGAAATATTTTGTATGAGCAAGTTGGGTTAGATCTTCATAATTTGAGCTCAAAATTTTCTCTTTAAATTATTTACACTTATTAATGAATCACCCTGTATATATATATATATATATATATATATATATATATATATATATATATATATATATATATATGTCATGAATAATGGATCAGAATATTGAATAATGGAAAACTTATGTACAATTGAATATATATATATATATATATATATATATATATATATATATATATATATATATATATATATATATAGTAAATATTTCTTTTCTTGGGTTTTCTGGTTCAGTTAGAAAAGAAATGATGTTGAAATTTTTCTAATAACGTTTCGTTTACAATTTTAACCTTTATCAAATTAACACATGTCATGTCATCGCATAAACCTATCATAAAACACATTCACAATGTTCAAACTTGACAGAAATGAACAATTATAGTTTTAGTTTTACTTTACACTTGGAAATTGAGATCTTTTAACACATAAATGAAACGATCATACCTCTAACGCACGTTGTACCTATATAATGATATGAATAATGATTATTAAAAACATTATTATTCATATCATCATATAGGTACAACGTGCGTTAGAGATATGATCGTTTTATTTAGGTGTTGAAAGATCTCAATTTCCAAGTGTAAAGTAAAACTAAAATAATAATTGTTCGTTTCTGTCTTGTTCGATCATTGTGAATGTGTTTTATGATATGTTTATGCGATGACATGACATGTGAGAATTTGATAAACGTTAAAATAGTAACCGAAACATTATTAAAAAAATTTCAACATCATTTCTGTTTTAACTGAACCAGAAAACCCAAGAATAGAATTATTTACAATATAAATAGGATGGTTCATGAATCAGATACATATTCAAATATATATATATATATATATATATATATATATATATATATATATATATATATATATATATATATATATATATATATATATATATATATATATATATATATATATATATATATATATATATATATATATATATATATATATATATAATATATATATATATATATATATATATATATATATATATATATATATATATATAATATATATATATATATATATATATATATATATATATATATATATATAAATATATAAATATATATATATATATATATATATAATATATATATATAGATATATATATATAGATATATATATATATATATATATATATATATATATATATATATATATATATATATATACATATATAGAAAGAAAGAAGAAAGAAATATATTTATTTAACATCGTTACATTGTACATGTTTGATGCAGGTCAATAAAAATTGTATATATCAATATAAATTCCCTAAAAGGGAAAAACTTACGAATCTTAAACGCTAATAAAATATAATACATAATATGGCAGAATGGCCATTCACACACATTAATAAAACCTTATACGTAAAAACACTAAAGAATACTTAAAATAAATAAAAAGAAGTACTCCTACATTAAGGATGGTGCCTCCATATATTCTTTAGGCGAGTAAAAACAATTATCCAACAAAAACCGATTCTATCTTTTTTTAAACAATGTTACAGGTAAACGTTTTATGTTTGCACCAAGTTTATTATACAATTTAAAATCTAATGAGTTGAGTTGAGATCTGACCAATCTATGCCTTTGAAGTAAAAGAATTCCCGAAGATCTGGTTTTATAATCATGATTATAATCCAGTGGCGGAAGAGTGCTGGATACACGTCGAATCTCCATCAGCATATGATAGATGAAAACGCAAGGTAACGGCATTATACGATATTTAATAAAAAGTGGTCTACAAGAAATCGTAGGTCCAACACCTTCAATTATTCTAAGTGCCTGCTTTTGGATCTTAAATACTCTTCCAGCCATTGAAGACCTACCCCATAAAATTACTCCATAACTAAGAATAGAATGAATATTTGCAAAGTAAACTGTCCTCAATATATCAACTGCAAAGTTTTTTTTAAGTTGTCTTAAAAGAAAAATCTGTTTGCTTAGTCTTAAACATATATCCACAATATGAGAATACCACTTTAAACCACTGTCAATAGTTAAACCAAGCATTTTAACATCAGCAATTGGTTCACAGTTTAGGGCAAAGCTAAATTTTATTATCTGCGTTTTATTGCAATTCAATTTGAGGCAATTTGATGTAAACCATCTTTCGGCAGCTGCCACAGTCACAGCAATATTCGAATTGATCTCATCATCCGATTTGCCTGGAATAAGTATAGTAGTGTCATCTGCGTATAAGACACTTCTGCAAGGAAGCATGCTTAAGTGTAGGTCATTAATGTATACGACAAATAGTAGTGGCCCAAGGACAGAGCCCTGAGGCACACCATGCGAAATCACTCCAATATCGGACCGCTCATCATTCAAAAATACTGCCTGCCTTCTGTTTGTAAGATAATCTTTGAACAAGGACAAAGGCAGGCCATTTACACCAAGATATTCCAGTTTGTCAAGAAGGATATCATGAGAAACGCAATCAAAGGCCTTGGTAAGATCGCACAAGACTGCTGAGTAGCGCTGGCCACTATCAAGGCACTCAACAACACTGCTCACGAGCTCCAGCAAGGCCTGGATGGTCGAGCGGCCAGGAATAAAACCATATTGACATGATGTCAAAACTTTAAACTCCAATAAATAACAAAGCAGTCTATCTTTCAAAATAATCTCAATGATTTTCACAAAAAGCGGTACAATAGTTATGGGTCTATAGTTGTTTATGTCATCCCTATTTCCCTTCTTAAATATCGGCAGAACCTTGCTAATCTTAAGTGAATCTGGAAATTTACCAGTAGTGAAACATTTATTTATTATGATAACTAGTAATGGACCAACGACCTGCACCGAACGTTTTACCATGGCTGTATTAATATTATAAATATCAACACAGCCTGAATTCTTAAGGCTAAGAACGGCATTCCTTACATCGGATTCCAACACAGGTGATAAAAAAAAGGATGACAATGGACGAGGCATTCTATATAAAAATAGTGAATGGTGATCTCTAACGGTTGGCAGTGTTTTTGTAATTGTACTAGATATAGTACAAAAGTAATTATTAAAATTATTTGAGGAAATTTTACTTCTATCCAGTTCTTTTCTTTTATTGCTCTCGAATTTGATCAAATTCCATGTGGCCTTTATTTTATTATTAGAATTATAAATAAAATTTTTATATGCGGTTGTTTTTGCATCTTGTAGAGAATTCCGATAAACATATTTAAATTTCTTAAAATCTGCGTAATCAGCACAAGATCTTGTAGAGTCAGCAATAAGTTTCAATGTTGAAAGGGTTTCTCTCTGTTGTCTCAAGTTATTATTAAACCATTTAACAACCGGTCGATGAGAGTGTGAGTTTAAAATTGTTTTAAGAGGAAAATGTTTGCTGGCTCGGCTAGAAAATGTGGTCACTAAATATTCTGTTAATTCATTTACGGAAGTCTGGCAATCGTTAAAAATGTGCCAGTCTACCAGTATATATATATATATATATATATATATATATATATATATATATATATATATATATATATATATATATATATATGTATATATATATATATATATATATATATATATATGATGGAATATAAAACGAAAGATCAAGGTAAATTACAGGTTTTTGGACTGAGAATGATTGTTATTAATTTATTAGCAATAATAATAATAGTGATAATAATAATAATGTAATATATTCCTTTAATAGTGTTGAATACAAGTAATGCTTAATAACAGTAAAGAAACAAGGTCAAACATAATTCAACATGTGCATAAATCATTGCATCAAACAAAATAAATAAAACCTAGAGTACTATGATCACATTTCCAGCGTTTTCTTAGTTCATCTACTCAAATATTCAGATACTGTGGAGGGTTCAATATCTACCAAATAGCTTTTGAACGTTCATTTGAATGTTTTCACGTTGTAAAATAATATAGATTTGTATAATGGACTTTTTTCATACAAAGCAAGATGATGGCGTGGCAAACTGTGATGAATTCCTCTTGTGTTATAATTATGCCTATATTGTTGTTTTTTGGCTATTTGCGGATATCTGCGTAGATGTACAACAACCTCCCGGATGTAAAGTGCAGCCGCAGTGAGAAAATTGAGTGCGTTGAAAACTCCTGTATAACTGTCTCTTGGAAATATTTTAATCATTATTCTTATTGCCCCTTTTTGAATGGTGAATATTTTCACAAGATCTTCATTGCTACCCCAAGCAAAAATACTAAACCGGAGGTGTGATTCGATGTTAGCAAAATATACCATCAACAGTACATTTAGTTTCAAGCGGTTTTCAAAGCGCACAAAGAATAACATGCTCTGCTAAGCTTTCTACCGAGCTCATCGATGTTTATCCCAACTCAAAGTATTATCCACATATAAACCCAAGAACCTAGTAAAGTAGGGTTAATTCGATGCTTTTATTCGGTTCGCTACTCCAACATTTCAATTTCGGATTGGGAAATTTAGTTTTAAATAAAATATAATTTGTTTTTGGTTTGTTTATTTCCTGCCCATTATAATGAAACCATTCTTTGTACAGTTCATAAGCATTTTTGTCTCTTCAAAAGTTGAGTCTTTATTGTTTGACGTAAGTATCAAGTTGGTCATCAGCATAACTTACCAGGTGATGCGACCTGTCAATCGCGTTTGACGAATCGTTTCAGAAGATTACAAATAACAAAGGTCCAAGTATACTGCCCTGTGGCAGTCCAACATTAGGTTTTGAGAAATAATTGCAATTATTCTTTGTGATTTTCACAATTTGGATACGATCCGATGATAACTTCTCAACCAATTCTCTTTCTTCTTTTCATCAACGATATTGTTGACTTGAAAATAAGTGGTAGAATTACTTTGTTTGCTGATGACACCAGTGTAACTTGGAGTAACTCTGATATACAAGCCTTACAGTCAATCATAAGTAATGATTTGATGGCTATTAAGGCCTGGTCTGATTCAAATGGACTTTGTTTCAACACAGATAAAACTGTAGTAATATCTTACAGAGGAACCCTGCAACCTGTTACCCTAAACAATTCAAACAGTGAACTCAGTGAAGTTTTTAGGTCTTTATATTGATGAGTCGCTCGAATGGTCTACTCATATAGACATATTAACAAAAAATTATCTTCTGCATGTTTCGCCATTAAAACGGTTTCTAGAGAGCTTTCAATTTCTGCTGCGTTATCGACATACTTTTCTTTATTCAAATCTCACCTTCGTTATGATTTGCCATATTGGGGTTCATGCAGCCTGTTCCACTTTGAGTCTGTTTTCAGATTGCAAAAGAGAGCAGTTCGTTATATGTTTGATTTGAGCAGAAGGACACATTGCGAATTCTACTTAAAAAAAATCAAAATTCTAACTCTTCCTGCACTATTCATATTCGAATCCGTCTGTTTGATTCGGAAACACATTCATAACTTTTCAGAAAGACCAAATCATAGATATCCCACAAGAAATTCATATATTTATTTAATAACGCCCACGTCCGTCTTAACGAAAAACTCCTCTACCTACAATGCCGGAAAGTTATACAATCATCTACCATTAGAGCTTAAATCCTTGAGTACGTACAAAAAGTTCCGAAGTTCGACTAAGGCTTTTATTTTGGAGAGACTATTTCACTTAGTAGCAGAATTTTATTCTGTAACTGAATTTCACAATGAAACATAGACCCTTGGGATCCACATTTAGTAGCAACAATTATAAATTTTTTTTTTGTAATATACAAAATTTTATATCTGTATAATAAGTTTAATTGAAAAATACGCTGATTCTTAACATATGTTTATACATAATTGACTGATGAATATTTTTCTATTTTGTTCTTCTATTTAATAGATTTTTGTTTTGTTCAACGATTGAAAGTGTGTTTTGTTTGATTAGTTATCATTGTTAAATTTTATTTTTAATTTTTTATATATGCTTTGTCGAAAAAATTTTGTAATTTTATAGGACAATAAAGCTATTTCTCTCCAATGAAGTGGTATTCCTCTCACTCCTGACCTGGCTAATTTAGTTAAGAGTAGCTAACGGATAACTCGATCGAAAGCTTCAGTTAGATTTATAAACATCCCCAGTGGTATTTGACTCTCTTCAATTCCGACGTTTCATTGCTAATTTGCATCTTTTTCTAGGCAGAAATTAACGATTTATATCACAAAAAGTAAACATTGATTGGCAAATCCAACGAATCCTTCCCTAGTCAATCAATTTTAAAATACATATAGTTTGGAGTAAGCAGTTATTTGCATATACATACATTTACTTACAATTTCAATGAATTTAAAATCAAATATCATACTAAACAACATGGGAACAAGCGGCGGGGGATACCAATCGAATGAAAATTTCCATAGAAATACGCAGGTATGCATGTAGATGTCCCATCTCGGTCAACACACATGATATGACATATTATACCGTGAACCAGGCATTCCGAATTCTTATATTTGTCAAAACTAATAACCATATCCAGCAATATACTAATATGCAGGGCCACAAATACAACCAGCTACAAAACATCAATATATCATAACAAATCACGATGATATTCGTTCAATAAATATGAAGTAAAGAAGAATTGAGATTTATTATATATACGAGACAAATTGTCTACATCTCCTCTGAAGTTAACAGTCTTGTTCTGCTTAATATGTATCATCTCACTAATGTTACGCTTGTGAGAATTTCTTTCCTTCTCACAATTAAAGTAATGTCCTCCCTTAAATGTGTGTGTCTTATTCTCTCTTTTAAATATTTTCTTGTTTGTCCTATATAGCTTCAATCACAGTGAAGACAAGGAATTCTGTAAATCATGTGTGATAGTAGGTCTTTCGGTGTTTTTTGTTTTAAATTCGTATAAAAGTACTTAGTTGTTATTAGATAGTAAAACCCTAATCAGTATAATTTTTTCAGTCTTTTGTGATAAACCTTCTATGTATGGAAACTTGCAGTATTTTGGTTTAATAGTATTTGTGAATTCAATTCTTTCTGAATCTTCCCCATTCGATTCCATTCTTTTGATCAAATTAATGAGGTGATTGTTTTCTAGCATGATTTTTCTAATAATTTTAAAATTTTGTTTATGGAACATGCTGTTACTTAGTGATGAAGCTCTTTTTTTCAAATTCCATATAATGCTAACCTTTGTTGTATGCTATGCTGTGAATAATACAAAAGGTATTCCGCTTTTCAATTATCTTCCTAAGGATGTGACAGAACAACCTTTGGAACCTTTCAAACGAACGTTAAAATTTTTTTTCATCAAAATGAGCCTCTATTGTTTTAATGATTTCAGTGGGTTACTCGAGTTCTCACTTGCAGGTAGCTAGTGTTATTGTTAGTTGAATTAATGTGATACTGTGTTTGTTCATTGTATTTTGCTCATTGTTGTATGTATGACTTGTCCCAGATTACCAAAATCTATGTAGCTATTGTGTCATTATGGATTTCATTGAATTTTACTGATTTTTCAAAACACAATTGTTTGTATTTCAAACTGACTTGCTACAAATGTTTTATACATAACGTGGTTAAATGAAGTCTTTTCTATCCTATCATATATAAATATATATATATATATATATATATATATATATATATATATATATCTATATTTATATATATAAATATATATATATATATATATATATATATAAATATATATATTATATATATATATATATATTATATATACATATATAAATATATATATATATATATATATATATATATATATATATATATATATATAGGTACATATATATTATTTATTTGTCTTTTATGGCAAAAAACATAATATATAGCAATAACATGCTATTTGAGTTAGAAAACCGAAAACAGTCTAAGTTTTGTCCCATATTGAAGATTGTTTGTCATTCTGTTAGGGTAATCAGTTTTCTCAATTCTAAATAATTTTGAACAATTGTTTCCATTCAGTCCATGTGAATGAATTATTCACTTTAACTGTGAGACAGTCTACATTGCGGACGGAAATTCTTTTGAATTCCGGTTAAATTGTGAGAACCATTTATATGAAAGGGTTGTTTTAAAGGACAATTTGCGGATATCTAGCGCGGAAGGCTCTGGATATTAGATTTTCACGTCCCATTTTACTGTTTGATTCTGTATCGGCTTAGAATCGTACTCGTATGTGATTCGTATTTACGGCCGATGTTGTATTACAATAAATTCGAATTTGTCGGTTATTTTCGAACAAATTGCCATTTTCTGGCCTCCGTGACTGCGTAAGCCTCATACTTCAATGTGAAGTTAGCTACACACATGTCCCATCGCAATGCAATTACGACAGGAATTTTTTAATTTCGATGATTGCTTTATTCGAATAGATCAGCAGATAATATTTCCAATTCGACAATTGAATCTATCTGCAAGTTAGGTAAAAAAAAAAATTTTGATCAGCAGGACTCCCTCATGAAGCTCACATTTTCTCCTCATTTTTTGTATTTGTCGCATACACAGTTTCGCTTAATTTTGAAAATGATGAAGATAATTAATTTTCACATCTTTCACCAACGTCTTTTTGTTTTTGTATTTACCCCCACTTCCTTTCTGTCGAATGTGAAAATTCCAAAATTTTGACTTTATTTACTTAAATTCTGATTGTTTTATAATGCATCAAGAAGGACGCTAAATACCATATTTTATCTCATTTGGTTTGTTGGGGACTGCTGGAGATGCATATATATATATATATATATATATATATATATATATATATATATATATATATATATATATATATATATATATATATATATAATATAGATATATATATATACAGGGTGGGCCATCCATAACTTTCCACCCTGAATTTTGAGCTTTAGGATGGAATAACGAAAAACCGCTCAGACAGGTCAAATTTTGTTGAAAGAGGGAAAAATAAGGGTGTTCAAATGAGTTTGATATCACTACCCCTCTAGCCGCAACCCCTAACAGCTCTCATTTTTGAATAGGGAAAAGGGGTCGAGCAGCACCTTGTTGAAAAGGCAATTCAATGACCTGCATGAGTGTATTTTTTTTATCGCTTTATCATTATACAGAGTGACTCAGTATTGCATCAACCACCCAGAATTTTGAGCTTTGGGATGGAATAACGAAAAAACGCTCAGACAGGTTGAATTTTGTTGGAAGGGGGACAAATAAAGGTGTTCAAATGAGTTTTATATCACTACCCCTCTAACCGCAACCCCTACAGCTCTCATTTTTGAATAGGGAAAAGGGGTCGAGCTGCACCTTGTTGGAAAGGCAGTTCAATTTTCTACGTAAGTGTATTTTTTTTTCATCGCTCTATTATTATACAGAGTGAGTCAGTATTGCATCAATAACTTTCACACGCCGAATTAGGATCTTTGAGATGGAAAAAACGCTCGGACGGGTCAAAAGATGAATTCTATATCACTACCCCTCTAGCCGCTACCCTAACAGCAATTATTTCAATTTAAACGAAAGCGCACGATTTACTTTATAAATATTATTGTTTTCACGTTTTCAGTTATTGTCTCGGTTTCAGCATTTTCAACATGTGTTTGGCATACACGTAGTGATCGAGAAATTGCAAAAATTTGCTCATGCAGGATATTGAATTGCCTTTCCAACAAGGTGCTGCTCGACGCCTTTTCCCTATTCAAAAATGAAAGCCGTTAGGGGTTGCGGCTAGAGGGGTACTGATATCAAACTCATTTGAACACTCTTATTTGTCCCCCTTTCAACAAAATTTGACCTGACTGAGCGTTTTTCCGTTATTCCGTCCCAAAGCTCAAAATTCGGGGTGGAAAATTATGGATGGCCCACCCTGTATGTATATATGTATATAAATATATATATAATATAATATAATATATATATATATATATATATATATATATATATATATATATATATATATATATATATATATATATATATATATATATATATATATATATATATATATATATATATATATATATATATATACATATATCAGATATTCAGAAAATTTCAAGAATAGTTGACTTCCGATACAGCGTAATAGTGTGTTATTTTCGGAGAAAATACGACTAAAAAGACTAGAGTTGTCTTGGGGAGTCCGATTAGAGCAAAATTCTTTTTCCTATATATTACGCAAGGTAATCAAATGAAAGCTCATTCCAAAGTTATTAAATTTAAAAAATGAATGGTTGAATAAATGGTAAAAAATTGAATGCAATAATGTTTTTCAAAGGTATGAAAACAAACATTTTATCATTAATTATTAAGAAATATGAATACCTAATTGCATAAAGTGAAAAAGAAAAATTCTTCGATAATTTAAAAAATTATCAAACAACTTTCCATGGGAGCTTAGTTAGCGTGCTTTGTATTCAGATACGCCACAGTTGCAGAGTAGACATTTCATGTCAGGAAGTAGGTATGCATTCTAGAGACGGGATCGTGCATCTTTGATCTAAGCGGTGAATTGTTGGTTTCCAATATCTTTGGTGAAGGGCACTATGGTTTTCTGCACTGATGAGTTATTATAAGATCGAAACAGCTGTATGCAGATTTTGAATCGGGGTGACTTACCGTTTTTTATAGTTCACCATTAGATTGTGAACTGTAGAATGTAGAATTCGCGTCTCGGAATACATATA
>JARQZK010001605.1:87500-145873 GCA_030704885.1 Cynegetis impunctata
ATATATATTATATATATATATATATACTTATATATATATATATATATATATATATATATATATACTTATATATATATACCTATATATATATAATATATAGTATATTATATATAATATATTAATTAATATATATATATATATATATATATATATATATATATATACGAGGGTTGCTATTTATATTTCTGGCCTTAGCAACATTAAGCGTTGCTAGGCGACCGTTGACTGTCCAAACGATAATTTTATATTTTTTAACATAAATTCTGCAGACAATTTACCATTATAGCTTCATTGTTGTTGTTGACAATGAATTGAAAAGTTCCTCTCTTTCAAAAAATGGAATTGAATCGTGAACATTTTCGTGCGATTATTTTTCATAACTTTCGACGTGGATTGTCAAGACAAGAGTGCTTCGATGAACTTAATTCTTTATACAGCGATAAAGCGCCATCCTACAGCACTGTAAAAAACTGGTTTAACGAATTTAATCGTGGTCGATGTTCGATCCAGGACGAATCCCGTGCAGGTCCTCCTACATCCGTTGTTGTGCCGGAAAAGATCGATGCTGTGCGTGAACTGATAAAGCAAGATCGTCATGTGACATACCGTGAGATAGAGGTGTCTTTGGACATTAGTATGACTAGCATCAACAAGATATTGCATGAACATTTGGGCGTCAAAAAAATTTGTTCGCGTTGGATCCCGCATAACCTGACAAACGCTCAAAAAAAGGCTCGTGTCGATTGGTGCAAGGAAATGTTGGAAAAATATGTTCAAGGTACATCAAAGGCTGCGTATAACATCTACACAGGTGACGAATCATGGATCTATGCATATGAGCCGGAAACAAAACAGCAATCAACTGTATGGGTCTTCCAAGACGAGGCAAAACCAACAAAAGTTGGTCGAGGAAGAAGCGCATCGAAACAAATGGTTGCCTGTTTCTTCGGCATTAACGGTCATGTGGCAACAGTGGCGTTAGAGCAACGCAGGACCGTCAATTCTGAATGGTACACGACTATTTGTTTGCCAGAAGTCATCGGAGAAATTCGAAAAAAGCAGAAGAACAGGCGAATCATTCTTCATCATGACAATGCGACACACATCGACTCAAACAAAGGAATCTCTGATGGAGCGAAAGATCGAACTGATGGGTCATCCACCGTACAGCCCTGATTTGGCACCCAATGACTTCTTCTTGTTCCCACACATCAAAAATAAATTACGCGGACAACGGTATTCGACCCCCGAAGAAGCGGTTGATGCATTCAAAACGCATGTTTTGAAGTTATCTCAATCGGACTGGAAAAAGTGCTTTGAAAATTGGTTCAAACGCATGCAAAAGTGTATTGATCATCATGGAGAATATTTTGAGAAACAATAAAACCAATTTCGATCCTACATATTTGTTTTTTCATTATTAGGCCAGAAATATAAATAGCAACCCTCGTATATATTTGCTCTGGGCAAATCTTTCCATTTCAGTTGCACATAACTGATTGCATCATCCCCATATGATGGTCTTGAAGACCTGAAATAATTGAAATTAATTAGAACAAATACATACACATTGACCTGGTGATTTATCAGATTTTAGGTGTTTACTATGAGAAAAAATGCTACTAGTACTAGAAGATGTTTATTAGTTACAGAAATTCAGTCGTTTTATCGGGTTTTAACATGGTATTAACAAAATATAACACTGCGATTGCAATTTCGGTCACTAGACCATCATCGGGCAGATTGAGCAAAGAACTTATGTTCTGAATAATATTTTGTGATAATAAACGTAGTAAATTCAATTTTAGTTTTGTTCATAATGACAAGTTTATTGTAAAAATAACCCATGAAAGTAAAATAAACTCGCATGAGTTCAAAACGAGTTTGATTATATCCGAATTAGTTGTATCTAGGATGAAGATAAATACAAAATCTACTTACAAGGAATTTCTCACGTTTCTAAACACAGACAAGCAAAATTCTT
The DNA here is from genome assembly GCA_030704885.1 of Cynegetis impunctata. Taxonomy (NCBI): domain Eukaryota; kingdom Metazoa; phylum Arthropoda; class Insecta; order Coleoptera; family Coccinellidae; genus Cynegetis; species Cynegetis impunctata. Next base: position 89,485 of record JARQZK010001605.1, read on the forward strand.
CAGTTGTTGCGAGGAAATCGCCCAATATTAATACATCAATCCTGGGTAAATTTGAGCTATTTGCCCTACCAAAGCTTGGTTCCATTGTTATAGTATCGAGTGGAGTCGATAAACCACACGTAAAATAATAAAAAATCAATCAAAACGCGTAATCAGTAGTATTCACAACAACAAAACACAGTGAATGAGAGTATTGACAGCGGACTTTACCTAAGCGTGACGTCATGCGCTGTGATTGGTGTTTCAGTTAAAATGGCCAATTGCAGTATTTTAATGTTTTATTTTATTGAAAATCTTAATAATCTGAATTTTTTAAATAAAACTAAAGCAGTGTTTTAAATTTTTTTCAATATGAATTTTCCCCTAAAACCATTAAATCGACAATTTTTTGATACTGTCGTCATGCCTATTGTGTATCATTGATCCGACCTACCGATACTGATCTCAAGTGTTGCTTCTTTGTGTTCTCCAGCTTCAGCGCATAAACGTCAAGTGTTTAAATCTGTTTCTAATCTGAGTGGTCATTAGTTACAGTTAGAGTGTGTTAAAGCAATTTCGAGTATAATTGGTAGATCTTGATATTATGAGTTATTGAACTTCTGAAGGATGTTATCTGTGCAAGAAACAAAGCTAATGAACGCTTTGATGTCCGTTACTTTGTGGAAACCAGAGTGAATAAATGAGCTCAAAAATTATATTGCACTTGTGTTTCTGATAGATTTCTGAGCACACAGAAATTAAACCTTTTGAAATAATAATAATTTCAGATAATCAATTAAATTTGATTTATTTTAACTACGTCGCATTTTCACTTGTTTGTCTATTTTAGGCAATAACAGATTATCTATAAAGGTTACAATGAACGCAATATATATATATATATATATATATATATATATATATATATATATATATATATATATATATATATATATATATATATATATATATATATATATATATATACCGGGTGTCCACGGAAGGTGGCTCGCCCCTATAACCTTTTGTAACTCAACTTCGTGCAACTTCCGGTTTCACCGGAAATGACATAAACTTTAGATTTTTGAATGAGACACCTGGTATATTTTAAGTTTTTTGTCTCCATATGACATTTAAAATACAACTATGTATCATTTGTTAGTTTTGTTAACCTTTTTTTTATTTTTTTTTTCGAAATAAATTTTTATTCTAGAGGGCTATGGATGCGTTCAAATAGCTAATTTCGGCCCCAAAATGTTTGTTGAAATACTACTTTACTGTTTTCGATCAAAATGGTTCAGCTATGTGACGTTTAATTTCAAAAGTTTTAATACTATTTTTTTTCAAATGGCAACATGGTGGCTCAACGGGTAAAAAAAAAGTTGATTTCATTACGATTAATTTGATACCGCACTCTTGGTATTAGGCTGAAAGAAAAATGTCAATAAAAACCTGAAATCCCATAAACGTAAGGCTTCCTTCAAATGAAGAATCTTATTGATATTAAAATAACATTTGAAATCATCGAGTAGCCTGTGACCAACACAACTGAAACAAAGTGAGTCCGAAGCCACGCCCACAAATCTACGTCCCAGGACGGTAAACGTATCTATAGCCCTCTAGAATAAATATTTCTTTCGAAAAAACAAATAAAACAAAAAACAAATGTTAGAAAAAGTAACAAATGATACAGGGTTGCATTCTTAATATGATATGAAGACAAAAACCTGAAAATAAATCAGGTGTCCCATTTAAAAACCGAAAGTTTATGTAACTTTCGGTGAAACCGGAAATTGCATGAAGTTGAGTTACTTGTCAAAAAATGCAGTTTTATGAATTAAACAGATCCTAAATTTCATTTCATTATGTTCGAAAACAAAGTTATAGCGGCGAGCCACCTTCCGTGGACACCCGGTATATATATATATATATATATATATATATATATATATATATATATATATATATATATATATATATATATATAAATATATTTATATATATATATATATATATATATATATATATACAACGTTTTACGTCTTCCGATTTCAAATCGCCATTCCTCTCTATTTATCCACAAGACTTCTTCCAGATCTGTCTCTCGAATTTCCTTGTCCACTCCGTCCTCCAGCTTCTGCGTGGTCTTCCTCGTTTTCGGTTCCCTTGGAGGTTCCAGTTTAGTACTTTTTTTGGTATTCTGTGTTTTGGCAATCTTTGCACGTGCCCATACCATATTAACTGTTTAGTTATCATTTCGTCAATAATGTCGTGTTGTATTCCCATTTCTTGTCTTATGTTTCCATTTGGGATTCTATCTCTCCTGGATTTTCCTGCCGCTCTCCTCCACCTAATGGAGTGCGGTATCAAATTAATAGTAGTAAAATGTTTTTTTATCCAACCCGACGAGCCACCATGTTGCCATTTGAAAAAAATAGAAATAAATATTTTAGAATCAAACGTCATCCGGTATATATATATATATATATATATATATATATATATATATATATATATATATATATATCTATATATATATATATATATATATATATATATATATATACATATAGATATATATATATATATAATATATTATATATATATATATATATATATATATATATATATATATAGTATATATATATATATATATATAATATATATATATATATATATATAGGGGAAGTGTGCCTGAGATGGCATACTTTTTTTTTGGGTAGAATAATTTTTAATTTATTGCCAAAAAAATATGTTTATTTTGGGAATATTTACAAATGGGATAAAAAAAGTACGTTTTCTAAAAAAATAAATGGTTTTATAATTAACAAACGAAAAAATAAATTTTAAAAAAGAAGCATGGTATGCCATCTCATGAAAGTAACTATTGATGAGATGGCATAGTATTAAAAAAAAATATAAAACTAGGTACAAATTTCACATGTGAACATTTTTGTCTTTCTGTCTACTCCAGCACATTCTGCATGGGCCCATTTCTTACAGATGTGACACTGGAACCATAATTCCCTTGATGGAGACCAGGAGTAAAGTTCATTGCAATAAATACAAGGCGAGTCCTCCTCATCTAGGTCATCCCCTAGGTCAAAACCCTCGGCTTGCTCATCTTCATTCTCATCCTCCATAACACATTTCTTATTCATAGTTCTCTCCGACTTTCTTAACATCCCTTCTTTTTTTTGTGAATCCTTGTCCTGCTCAATATCTCTACCAATTTTCTTCTTAACTGTTCTTGCCGCCTTTCTCATCATTACTTCTTTCTTCTGTGATTCCTCATATTTTAATTTTTCAATTTCAGGGGTTGTTGTTAGATTACCATATGACCCTTTTCTTCTTTTTCGTCGCACTATCTCTGCGACTTTTGGCATTGGTGAAATTTCCTCAATTGATAGGTCAAGATTTGTTCCTGGAACTGGCAAAACTAAAGTTTCATTGGTCTTTTCGTTAGAGACCTTGGTAGATTGGAAACTTTGCACCGAGTTTGTCATGACGTTGACTTTATTTAACTGACCATCTTGTACTTGGTTTTCATCCCGATTGTCATGCTCTTCAGCGTTAGTTACTTCTGCGGCAGCAAACATCCAATCGGGGAAGATGTTGTCGTTGAATGGTGCTATGCCAGTCGCCGAAAATCCGCTTAGAGCATTGGGAATGGTTGCTGCCTTGATATATGCTGCGTTGAATAAACAGGCTACTTGGAAATGAGTTAATACACGCCCTGGGTTATTTTTAAGCCAATTAGTTAGTTCTTGATTGTAGTAAGCATTAAGAGGACCAAAAAAGCTAACATCCAACGGTTGTAACCGGTGGGTACAATGTGGGGGAAAACAAAAAAGAATTATGCCATTTTCTTTAGCATATAAAAGTGCATCTAAGCTTTTATGGCTAGTGTGTCCATCCAATAACAGCAAGACTTTATTTTGCTTTGATGGTTTCACATATTTCGCAAAGTGCTTCAACCATTTAGGAAATATGTCACTATTCATGTACCCATTTTCCTGTTTAAATGCCACAGATCCAACAGGTGCTCCATCCATTAATTCAGCTTTCATGTTTTCATGTCCCTAAAAAAAATACATAACGTTTTTTTATAGGTAGGTACCTACTTTAAAATCATAAACTTACCTGCTGCGTTCATACAACAAACGGTCGTTAGTCGCTGACCTCGTTCAGCGCTACTTAAAACGCCTACTTGTTTTCTGCCTTTGGTGGCCAAAACTTTTGTATTCTTCGAAGGAACGGTGGTAATACCCGATTCATCCATATTCCAAATATCATTCGGCAGGAATTTATGTTGATCCAATACTCCAGAAAGCATTTGAAAGTATTTGTCAATTTGAACTTTGTTAAAAGCTCTAGCTCGAGCTGCAGAAGTACTCTCAGGAGATCGTAAGGATATCGTAGGATTACGTTGCCTGAAACCATTCAGCCAGGTCCACCCAGCCATTTTAGTTTCAGTAGAAAATCGATGAGGGATTTGTTTTGCTTCCGCAATTTGAAATGCCAGTTTTCGGACGTCATCCGTTGTAAGCCCAAAAAACATGGATTCCATTTTTTTGATATGTTGGACCAGTTCATTTTCTAGATTTTCATTGAATGTGCTTTTGTGACCTCCTATGTAACCTTTTTTCCAGCCTTCCTCCTTAGTTGCCCTACGTTTTAATGTCTCAAAAGGGACATTACACGTTTTTGACGCTAGAAGCCACCCCATACGTTTCGCCTTCACAGCTAAGATGGCTTCCTGCATATTATTTTCATCCCATGACTCTCTATTTGACTTCCTTTTGTAGCGACCCATGTCTAAAAAACATTGTTTCCAATTAATAATCGAATTGCAGAGATGGCATACCATGCCATCTTGAAAAAATTGTTGTATGCCATCTCATAAAATTAACGGTTATTTTTAAATAATACAATTTTTACTAAAAAATATTTTAAACTCGGTATTTGATAACTTAGATATAATATTCAATAAATTATCTATCTGAAAGTTACAATAACATACCTTCAAGTCCTTCCCGTTACCCACCAAACTATCTGCGAACGACACTTAAAAATATTTTGCGTAAACGAAATGTGACAAACATACGTTTCGACCACTCAAAGACAACTGACCTGCTTCCGATTAACACAGTAGTTTGGTTGAGCCGATGGCTTCAAAATGCGCGTAATTCAAAATGTATCTACATTGAATAGTGACTATGCCAACTCAGCAAGTATGCCATCTCGGGCACAATTCTCCTAGATATATATATATATATATATATATATATATATAGATATATATATATATATATATATATATATATATATATATATATATATATATATATATATATATATATATATATATATATATATATATATATATATAGTACTTTCTTTGGGTTCTCGGCAATTACTTGAAAGAGCAATTCATAAACGAAAGTCATTCGTCAATACATCTATATTTCGATCCTTACGCGGTTCTTCTTCAGGAGGCTAAAATTTTACAAAAATTACCTTACAATATTAACATGAAATTTCTAACATCTGAACAAGACTCAAGAGCACATCTATGTGCTCTGGCTAGTCATGCCTCTTCCCTGAACCATCAGTTCAATTTTGAGGAAACAAAAGTTATATGCACTAGTTTGAATTAGAATAAGAGAACCTTCCTGGAAATGTGTTACATCAATGAAAGGGTCAATAACATAAACAGAAAGACTGACATTAGTAATCTAAGTAGCATATACAGTTATTTACTATCTTTGGACTTAATTGGCCCACCACGAGAAGTCCAATGCATAAATATTGTTGGTATACGTTTAATCTATTCACTCTTGTTTTCTTCTTCCAGTTGTCGAATCGGGGTTCTATGAACAACCCAATTACTCTATGAAATATAACCTACAAAAATTGCTCCTTTGTCAAACTATTGAACACGGTCTGGTTGGTCATATTTTTCAAATTAAAGGGGAATAAGAGTTTCTTTTGAGGTTTTTTCATGTTCATTTTGTTGTTTTTTTGAGTCTTGTTCAGATGTAAGTTAAAAATTTTATGTTAATATTGTAAGGTAATTTTTGTGAAATTTCAGCATCCTGCAGAAGAACCGATTAAGGTTTGAAATATAGATGTATTCACGAATGACTTCCGTTTATTAATTGCCCTTTTAACTATTTGCCGAGAACCCAAAGAAAGTACAATTGATGTTTTGATTACACGGCAACACGCCTCTCAACATATATATATATATATATATATATATATATATATATATATATATATATATAAATATATATATTTATATATATTAATATATATATATATATATATATTTATATATATATATATATATATATATATATATATATATATATGTCGATGTAGGAAAATAGAGATACATCTGAATAGGCTATCTCTGCGTTGTATGTTCAATTTTGTCATATTAACTACAATCCTTTCAAAGGACTAGGAACGTTATAATACCGAAAGAAGCGAAGGCATGGAAACGACGGATCTAGCGTTATGAATTTTCATTAGTCTAAAGTTGAAGAACCTGTGCAATAACAGGATCAGGAAGGCTTAGGCGCAACAGATGAAATATGAACATTCTCCATGAATACATGCTGGAAGGAATGAATGGGAGTCTGTTAGCTATTACCAACTTTGCCAGAATGAATATCTTTGCATGCGAAAGTTTGATGATATTCAAAATGGCTCAACTATATATTTTCCTACAATTCATTTGGTACCTGTGTATTTAATTAATTTTCGGCATCCTGTTAGTGTAAGAGCTATTCGTATTTGTACGCTGCTTTGTTCGACATTATTTATGAAATAGTGGAACTGAATTTAATTTCATATGTATGTGAAATGGAATTAACAAGCTTTTAGTTGAGCTATGTAAGAGTAGGTGGAGTTTCTCTTAATTTGTCATTAATTATGATCTTAAGAGCGATATTGTAGGTGTATATTCAACGATGACAAATTATATCACCGTCAGTTACTCAGCTCATGATAGCAGTACAGTAAAAAAATTGCTCCTATTATGGTGGAAATTGAAAATGCAGTTCTTATATAATTGCATCTACGAATCTCTTTCTATCTTCGATATGACCCAAATATTTATAAGACATCATTTCCAAAGGTAAAAGTGGGTGCTACTAATACATCGCGAGATATTTTCATTTAGTTCTAACGAGAAGTGAGTTTCTGAATAATCTTCAATATTGTCCAAAATACAAATCTATCCTGCCAGGGGAAACTGTCAAAATCATTGTAATGAAACGAAATACCTACTTGTATTTTGAAAATGCACTAATATTTGAAAAACTGAACTGATTTTGCCGTTACTTCTTGATAGTTGACCCCGGCAGGGTTTGAAACCTTGACCTAACGAATGCTAGTCAGTAATCATAACCACTCCGCTAACAAACTCGACTAAGAAATATCCATTGTTTTCTAACTATTATGAGAGACTTCAATAGTTGGGGTCATTGTAAAAAACATTATTGTAAATAAAACAAGTATTAAACCATCTCAAGACATTAACAGATTACAAGTTACTACGAATTTGGAGTCTCAGTCGATTGTTAAATAACATTATATCCATATATATATATATATATGTATATATATATATATATATATATATATATATATATATATATATATATTTATTTATATATATATATATATATATATATATATATATATATATATATATAAATATATATATATATATAAATATATATATATATATATATATATATATATATATTTATATATATATATATATATATATATATATAACATAAATATATTATATATAACTTTTTCTTTCGAAAGCGGCGTCATATTTTTTCTTCATTGGAAAATTTAAATGTTATTTACACAACTCGTGAAATACTTATTTGGAATCACTAGAAACTTCTAGAGCCTATCATAATACAAAGAAGACATTTTTATTCATCTCAATGACATTCAATATTCTCAAATAAACATTTGAATAATTTTCAAGTGAATGTGATGTTCTCGAACAATCGATTGAGATTTCAAATTTCAAATATTTTTAATCTTAAATATATCCTATAATTTTTTAATGGATTCTTCGATTTTATTGAAATTTGGGTGGTTCATCTCAAACATGATTTCGAATTTTTTCACATACAAAATCAATATGGCTAACCTCCGGTTTCACAGAAAACGATATAAAAATTAAAAATTTAAATAGAACACCCTATATATTTTTACATATATTGATTCTGAAGCTTCAAGTACATATATTCCATCTGTCAAATGTCAATTCTAGCGTCGTTTCAATTTTGTTTTTCATTTTGTTTTTTTTTATCGTAGATGGCTGCGACGTCGTCTAAATCATAGATAATTGATTTAAAATATCGCCCAAAGAAATAATTTTTCAACAAATTTATTTTCGTGAAGTTTGTTGACGATTAAATTCTTTTTCGAGCCAAAACTCAGTTTTTTAAATAGAAACATACATGGGCCACCCTGTATATCAAAAAGCTCCTTCAAATTCCTTCAAAATGATTCACACGTCAGTTTTCTCAATTTCTAAATAACGAAGTAATTATTAAAAATCTTATTCTTATTAGTTCCCTTTGCTCCTGAGGCCGAACCTGTTAACGAAAAAAATGTTTGACAGATGGAATGTATGTATAGGAAGCCTCAGAATCAGAATATGTAAAAATATATAGGGTGTTCCATTTGATTTTTATTTTTTATATCGTTTTCTGTGAAACCGGAAGTCAGCCATATTGATTTTGTATGTGAAAAAACTCAAAATTATGTCTGAGATAAACCACCCAAATTTCAATAAAATCGAAGTATCCTTCGATAAGTTATAGGGGTGACCCCTCACTCATTTACACCCGGTATATATATATATATATATATATATATATATATATATATTTATATCTATATATATATAAATATATATATATATATATTAAAATATATATATATATATATATATATATATATATATAGATATATATATATATATATATATATATATATATATTTATATAAACTCTTGATAATTATTAGCAATAACAGGCTGGTTGAATCTTGAAAAACTCGATTTTAATAAAAAATTGACGTTCCACTATGATATTCGTAATTGAAATTTCTTTGACATTTATTGATTTAAAAAATTGAAAAAAAAACAGGGCTGCTTAGTATATGCTATTCAGTTCAATATTAACATTCAAAATTGTTATCACCAGATGGTAAGGGAAACCAAAGAAACCCTCACCTACGCAATGTTTGAAAATAATAATAAAAGGGTACTATTTATCTAACAACAAAGAAATGAGTCATGGGAAAACATTAAAGAAGTGGAGTAGAATTATCGGTATAGACGCTTATATGGAAGCAGCCGTTGACACGTGTTTCGGACTCTTTGGTCCTCATCAGAACGGCGTAGCCAAGTATTGGATTGAAAATTTGAAGATGAAAAAAGTACAACAAACAAAATCCTTAGATACGGAAGATAATCACCATGATGATGAGGACCAAAGAGTCCGAAACACGTGTCAACGGCTGCTTCCATATAAGCGTCTATACCGATAATTCTACTCCACTTCTTTAATGTTTTCCCATGACTCATTTCTTTGTTGTTAGATAAATAGTACCCTTTTATTATTATTTTCAAACATTGCGTAGGTGAGGGTTTCTTTGGTTTCCCTTACCATCTGGTGATAACAATTTTGAATGTTAATATTGAACTGAATAGCATATACTAAGCAGCCCTGTTTTTTTTCAATTTTTTAAATCAATAAATGTCAAAGAAATTTCATTTACGAATATCATAGTGGAACGTCAATTTTTTATTAAAATCGAGTTTTTCAAGATTCAACCAGCCTGTTATTGCTAATAATTATCAGAGTTTAAAAATAAATCACAGGCAACAACAATTCGAATAAATATATTTATATATATATATATATATATATATATATATATATATATATATATATATATATGTATATATATATTTATATATATATATATATTTATATATATATATATATATATATATATACAAATGACTGCCAAAATCTTTTTTGATCTGGTAGAGACGTGGGGTTCGCGGTGTGTCGATTTTTGGTTTTTTTATTCCGTGGTTTTATCATTATGACCACTCGGTTTCTATGTGCGGAGGTAACCTCACTTTATGACATTGTTTGAATTGATATTATAATTATTGTTGTTGAGCTCACTTTTTGAATTTAAATTTTGATGTTATATTTACACAACAAGGAATGTTGGTTGGTTAGCTCGTTATGTTTAATTATTGATCAATAATTGTGTAATTGTGTGTAATTGTGACGTGTTAAAAATGGGATTTGTACTCTAATATATGTGTTTTTTCAGACCCTGAGGATGGTGCAGATTTGTACCGAAATATATAGGTTTTTGCTGTTGAAGATCTTATTTTTTGCCCTGCCTACAACCCTTAAATATCCTATATATATATATATATATATATATATATATATATATATATATATATATATATATATATATATATATATAAAGCGCCGACTCTACAGTGCCTGAGGGGGCCTGAGCCCCCTCAACAATTCGATTTGGGGGCGGAGCACCCCCAATAATTTAAGAAAATTAATAGTTAGATGAGTTAGACGATCGATATTTGCACCTTTCTAATGACACTCTAGCCCTAATAATGGTATTCAGAGCAATATTAAAAGTCTTTATGAAATAGAGAATTAAATACATATAAAATGTTGAATTTTCAGTTTCGAAATATTAGTACTAGTTTAGTACTGTATTACTATATTACTATAGTACTCTATTAGTTAGTTTCTAATACTAAAATATCCTCATATTTATTATTTTATAATACTTAAATATTTTCAAAGCATTAAGTTTGAGATATTGTTTTTATTCAATGAACCTTTAACTTTATTTGAAGTGAGCTTAAATTAGCTATTTCACTTATTATTATGTATATTTATTTCGTTCCACCTTCATCTGGACTTAGTCGGCAAGTAACATTAAATTTACAAACTTTTTTTATAATCTACCATTAAATGACTGAACAGTTATTCAAATAACTAGATACTTGAATTAAATATACTAGTAATTTCAATTTGGAATAATCAGAGATTTAACAATATCGGAAATCGCAAACAGGTCATATACTCTCCTATAAATTCTAAAGCGTTGGGATTTCTAAGAGCATGAATTAAACTACATTATTAAATAAATCAATTTATGTACTTAGCACTTGTCTGAGTATCAGTGTTTTATGTATAGCTGCGTTTTATTCATTTTTGTATTGTCCTAAAATATACTGAAATTTCGTTATAACAACCCGAAACATTTTCGAAAGGAAAATTTTTATTTCTTCTGCATATTGCAAGCACAGATTAGTGCGAAATTTGGTATAGTCTAAATTGATGTGAGAAAGTAGTGCAGAAAGCTAACATTCATATAAAATATTTGCTAAAAATAATTTATATAGAATGTATAAAAAATTTTGCCCGGTAGAAATAATATACCGGCACATTCGCCATTTTGTAGGAAGAGATTTAAATATGTATAAAATATGTCAATAATTTTGTGTTTTTTTGCGTCAACCGACAATAACCTCGAATATCATCTGATCCATGGATTTCTTTCATTTGTTTTAATATTCAAAATCTTGCAGGGAAAACAACTCTACATCAACGTAGGCGCCGGAATTATAATCAGCAACCAGAGTCTTGTTCTGCAAGGTGTTTCCAGAGCAACTGCTGGAAATTACACCTGTGTTGGTTATAATACAGAGGGAGATGGGGAAAGCAAGCCATTCTACCTCAATGTTATGTGTAAGTTCCCTCGACTACAATATTAATTACATTTCGTATACCAGTTGTGTGGAGTGAATGGAATTTTCTGTGGTCTTAACCGCATGAAGTTCATCAAATATTTGATATTTGGCTTGTTTGATGAAGAAGAATTGATGCGTGGAAAATGGAAAACGTGTAAATCTCGATGCAAATGTACGTTTTCATTTCATTATTTTCCTTGAATACGAAATGATTTCGTGAACGAGGTAATAGCTAAACAAAAATAGATCTATTTATCCAATATTGCAGTACTTCTGCAATATTGATAAAGATAGGTACTTTTGTGAAGCCGTAACTATGTATTTGTTGAAATTTTGAAAGTTGTTATTCATACAACAAGAATATAAAGCCACTTTGTTCTGCACGCCAGTAAGTTGAATTAATCAAGCCAAGCGTTTTAGTTTATTCGATTCCTAATTTGAACAATATTCCACTTGTTTGTTCGAAGTAGTATTTTTTTCTGATGATTCAATTCAAATTTTGGTATTTCGTTATGCTTTATTCATTTCAGAAACTTTAGATATTATGTGTGTCAAACTGCTTTTATTCATTGAAGCTGAACTATTTTGTTCATTCGTTGTAATTAAATGACAGCACTTCTATAAGTATCATTTCAGATTGACAAGTCGAGCATCTTCAGAAAGTCCTAGTGTTAGCGAAACGAACGTCACATTATGCTGAATACTGTATAATATTTTTAGGATTAATGGAACTAAAATGGATTCACAGCAAGTATCGGCTTCCAGATTTCATACAATTCGAGTGTTCTAAGAAGTCCTAGAAGAGCCACATCCAAAGACATAAAAGATAAATTTCTTATGAATGTGTTTAAAACAAGAGCTGCATTTCGTTTTCAATTGAAATAGTTTCCAAATAAGTGACGTCCTCTAATATTCAATTATCTCACACAATTCAAGTGTTTCAAGAAGCCTTAGAAGAGCCACATCCTATGACATAAAAAATAAATCTTGTATGAATGTGTTTAAAACAAGTGCTGTATTTCGTTTTCAATTGAAATAGATTTCAAATAAGTAACGTCCTCTAATATTCAATTATCTCAAACAATTCAAGTGTTTCAAGAAGCCTTATAAGGGCTACTTCCTATGACATAAAAAATAAATCTTGTATGAATGTGTTTAAAACAAGTGCTGTATTTTGTTTTCAATTGAAATAGATTCCAAATAAGTGATGTCTTCTAATATTCAATTATCTCAGACAATTCAAGTGTTTCAAGAAGCCTTAGAAGAGCCACATCCTATGACATAATAAATAAATCTTGTATGAATGTGTTTAAAACAAGTGCTGTATTTCGTTTTCAATTGAAATAGATTTCAAATGAGTAACGTCCTCTAATATTCAATTATCTCAAACAATTCAAGTGTTTCAAGAAGCCTTAGAAGAGCCACATCCTATGACATAAAAAATAAATCTTGTATGAATGTGTTTAAAACAAGTGCTGTATTTCGTTTTCAATTGAAATGGATTTCAAATAAGTGACGTCCTCTAATATTCAATTATCTCAGACAATTCAAGTGTTTCAAGAAGCCTTAGAAGAGCCACATCCTATGACATAAAAAATAAATCTTGTATGAATGTGTTTAAAACAAGTGGTGCATTTCGTTTTCAATTGAAATAGATTTCAAATAAGTAACGTCCTCTAATATTCAATTATCTCAAACAATTCAAGTGTTTCAAGAAGCCTTATAAGGGCTACTTCCTATGACATAAAAAATAAATCTTGTATGAATGTGTTTAAAACAAGTGCTGTATTTTGTTTTCAATTGGAATAGATTCCAAATAAGTGATGTCCTCTAATATTCAATTATCTCAGACAATTCAAGTGTTTCAAGAAGCCTTAGAAGAGCCACATCCTATGACATAATAAATACAATCTGTATGAATGTGTTTAAACAATGCTGTATTTCGTTTTCATTGAAATAGATTTCAAATAAGTAACGTCCTCTAATATTCAATTATCTCAAACAATTCAAGTGTTTCAAGAAGCCTTATAAGGGCTACTTCCTATGACATAAAAAATAAATCTTGTATGAATGTGTTTAAAACAAGTGCTGTATTTTGTTTTCAATTGGAATAGATTCCAAATAAGTGATGTCCTCTAATATTCAATTATCTCAGACAATTCAAGTGTTTCAAGAAGCCTTAGAAGAGCCATATCCTACGACATAAAAAATTAATTTTGTATAAATGTGTTAAAAACAAGTGCTGTATGTCGTTTCCAATTGAAATAGATTCCAAATCTGTGACGACCTCTAATAATCAAGAATCTCAGACAATTCAAGTGTTCTAAGAAGCCTTAGAAGAGCCAAATTCTAAGACATAAAAAATGAATTTTGCATGAACTTATTTGGAATAAGTGCTTCAATTCGCTTCTAATTGGAACACATATATTCCAATGGAATGATGGCCTCCAATCCGAGTGTTGGGAGAGCTAAAACCTACGACACAAAAATAAAATTTTGTGTACAAATCTCAAAAACAAGTGCTTTATTTCGTTTCTAATTGAAATAGATTCCAAACAAGTGACGACCAATATTCCATTATTTCAAATTGCGGACAAGTATCCTAAGAAACACTAGAAAAACCAAATCCTACGACATTTGAATAAACTTTGTATGAATATCTCAAAAACAAGAGCTTCAATTCGTTTATAATTTGAATAGATTCCACTCAAATGCCGTCCTCCAAGATTCAATTATTTCAGATTTTCGACAATCAGAGTGCTCTAAAAAGCCCTTGAAGATGCAAAAACTGCGACACAAAAAATATATTTTGAATAAATGTGTTGAAAACAAGTGCTTTATTTTTTTTTTAATTGAAATATATTCCAATCAAGTGACGGCCTCCAATATTCAATTATTTCAGATTTCAGAAGATCAGAGTACTCTAAGTTGCCCTGGAAGAGGCAAAACCTACGACACAAAGAATAAATTATGTAGAAATGTCAGAAGAACAAGTGTTTTATTTAGTTCGTAATTGAAATGAAATAAAATCAAGTGACCACTCTCTATATTCGATTATTTTATATTTAAGATAATCCAGATGCCCGAAAAAGCACTGTATAAGGTGAAACGTGCGTCACAATAAAATGAGTTTGGTAGATCTTAAAAACAAGTGTTTTAATTTGGTCTATAATTAGAATACATTATATCAAAAAACGGCCTCCAATTTTCAATTATTTCGGATTTTAGAAAATCCGAGTACCGCAAAAGTGCATTACAATAAAAAATTTGACGAAATCTTTTAAGAACAAGTGTTTTTGTTCCGCTTTCTATTGTGTTGCAATCTCAGCAAGTAACGGCTTCTTTCAGATTTCAGACAATCCGAGTATCTAAAAAGAACCTGTCAAACGCGAAATGTGCGTCACAATTTATTAAATTTTATGCGAAACTCTTAAAAACATTTCAACATTCAAATAATTCAATTATCCATTTGTGAGGAAGTTTATTGAATTTGCTTTGTTGAGACATTAATGAGACTCGTACTGTCAGTCTTCATTTTTCAATGCAGTAAACAGAGCATAATGTACACAGAATGGGAGGTATAATTAATATAAATTGAGACTCGCAGAAGCAGTAAATCCTATTGTATTAACTCAGATGTTTTTTCGTTCAGTACACGTTCTAGTTTAGTAATTGAAAAGTTAACCTAGAAGACTAATTAGTATGTGAAATCGCAATAGTAACATTCAATACTTTGTGTGCTTTGTGTTTATACGTCAAAGACAATATAGACGCCAAATAAAATGAAATAGACTCTATATAAATTAATAATCTAATGAGCAAGTTTAATGAAAAAGAACATATTTTTCATCTCTGATGGTGTGTCTGAATTCCATAATTAAGATGACTACTTCAGCTTACCAAATCATGAAAAATATACAGGTTGACTATGGTTAATTTAATATATTACATAAAGTGAACAAGGAAAATTCTTCAATAATTTAAAAAATTATCAAATAGCTTTCCAAGAGAGCTGGTTTTAAGTATTCCGCGACGTGAATTCTATATTCATAAGCCAACGATGAATAATAGAAAACGTCAAGTCACCCCGATTCAAAATCTCAAATAGCTGTTTCGATCTTATTAGATCTCATCAGTGCTGCTCATTTGTCTCGGAATGAAGTGACGGAGCTCTGCTGCTCACGCGTTTTTTCAAAATTGTATTCAATGCTTAATTCTCACAATTCACCTCATTCATTTGTGGTGAATTTTGTAATGATTTTAAAGTGTATATTTTGAACTTACTGCTATCAATTGTTTCTATCACATCCTGATGTTCATTGGCAACCAAAACCAATTTGATTAACTCACAGTTGCGGATTTCTAAATAGGCTAGCTAGGCTACAGCCTACGGCGGCAAATTATCGTAGACGGCAAATTTTTGAAAGCGGAAAATTTTACTAAAATATACGAATTTTTTGAAAGAGAAATTTTTTTGCGGTGGAGAGAGCCGCCCACCACTATACTGTATCCAGAGTATCCAGATTAAATCAATCAAATTCGCAAAATTTCTTATGTCTACACTCGAAACATAGCGGTGGAGTGGCCTACAGTTTTTTCATTAAATAAACGAACACTACTCAATACGTGTGCAATTTAAATATTCAGAGTGATATTATTTATAAATATAATTTTTAATTTTCTATCGATTAATCTCAGAACCGGTGGAGAGTGTGCGTACGACAGAGTGTTCGAAATTTTTTACGATTTTTCAAATTTCTCGAACTTTCTGATCAGGAAATAAATAAATTAAGCATTTAATTCATTTGAAGTTTATCCACAAGATGTTTCAGATGATCTCGTTGAAGAGATTTTGCACATCAAAGAGTTTTTTTGATTTTATCTTGAATAAGTTGTACAATCTGGGATTTAGGAGTATCTCGACTGAATGAAGAGCTACATTTCTGAAAGGCAGCAGTAATGGAATATGCATGTAAATTCACATATTAGTCGAGTTCATTGTACAAGAAGTATTGCGACAGTGATTGCCGGAATTCACAGGCCATTGCAATAGTACTAGTCCAATAAACCTCGAATTATTATTGTTTCATATATTCGGCTATATTATATATAATCAAAGTGCTGACTTGGCTAAGACGAACTTACGTTCGACATTGTCGTGGATCTGATAGCGAGTCCTACGAGAGTCTTTAAAGAGTGACGAGAATGAACCTCCGAATAAAGAAGGTTGAAGAGTAAAACCTTCGTTTTATTGAAAGGACCTACGACCATCCTCACGCGAATGAAGGTAAAAATAAAGAATCATTGATCTGACGAGAAAAGTACTGATCTGGGAGTCCCACAGGGCCCCGTGCTTGGTCCACTCTTGCTTCTTTTCTTCATTAATGATTTGCCCGATTATGTTGAGGCGGATAGAGTGACTGTTTTTGACGATGATACCTCGTGATCTTGAGGGACTATTGAATAAAAGTAAACTCTTACAGAAAGAATTTGAAGAATGGTGTGAATCTAATGCTTCAATATTGAACACCACTTAAAAAAATGTTTATTTTTCAATCGATCTGATACTATAAATAGTGAAGTGTTCATCTAATTTGAAAACGACAAAATTCTTTTGTGTAATCACGTTAAATTTTTGGAATTTTGTAGGACCAAGACCTCACGTGGTCCTTACATGTAGATTATATGGCTAAAAAACTGAATTCGGCATTCTATGCCATACATAGAATAAAAAATTTTCTACTACGTCTATTATGGAAGTTTATTATGCGCTTGCATATAGTCACATAAATTATAATATTATGTTATGGGGTATTTCTAGCCGAAGAGTCTTTATTTTTATACTAGGACCTCGAGAATCTTGCAAGCGTGAATTTATTGTAAATAAAATACAAACTACACCTTGTATTTATATATATATATATATATATATATATATATATATATATATATATATATATATATATATATATATATAAATATAAGTGTCCTCTCTATGTAAAAGAAAATGGAAGTTGTGAAATTGGGTAGTTTTCATTGTTATGACACAAGAAATGTTGAAATTCTTTCTATCCCTAAACATGGTTCCGCCAGGTGTGAAAACACACCAGCTTATCAGTGCATTAAACTGTTTATCATCTACCTTACTCGATGAAATGCCTTGTTCTTGCTAGGTTTAGGAAAGTTATGAAGTCGGTGCTCCTGAAAAAAAGTTATTATAGTGTAAGGGAGTACCTGACCGATAACTATATTACTTATGAATAACCATATTACTTATTACTTATGAATGACGTGTCCAATACAATTAATTTATTGTTTAAATGGATATAATAAACATTATTATTATTATTATTTGGCATTAAATGACAAAAAACATATACCTAAATATCAACAATATGTGCATTAGGATTAGGTATCATATTGATATTTTTCCTTTTATTGATATAATTTTAAGAATATACAAATCAATGGCTGTCAGTAATTGTTCATCGGAACATTTGTTCTCATGTTTAAAACGAATTAAAACATATTTACGCTCAACCTTGTCCGATAGCAAATTGAGCGATTTAGCAGTTTCATCAATTGAATCTGATAGGTATTGCAAATTCGATTTCATTCGATCATATAATTGCAATTTTTGTAAACAATAAATTCAGAACAAAAATTCAATGTTAGCTAAAGAAAAAATGATTTCTCATTCAGTTGAATATTTATAAAATATGTTATAGTATTTAAGTTTCATATACTGATATCATTTGATAATATTTCAAAAAATATAAGGCGTTAATATAAATTAGCCTATAGGCGGCAAACTTGTAAATCCGCCTCTGTTAACTCAAAATATACTACTAATAGTTACTGTCTTACTGCAAAGTTTTGAATCCATTTAGAGTCATATTCGAAATAATTCTCATTCATTATGAAAATGAGTAGGGACACTTCATTTCAGGGTATATTTTACACGCCAGCATTGAAACAATAACCAACTTGGAACACTTCTGCACAGGAAGTTCATAAACTTATCATTTTACTTAAGTTAGTGAGAGTATGCAGAGCCAAATGCATTTATACGCTATTTCCATTTTAAAGCTAGATTGTTAACTTTGCAGCCTTGGGTAAAATGGGAAAATAAAGTTATAGAGAATTTGCAATGAATTTAGGTAGACTAGATATCATCATAGTTTGGCGTCTGAGGAAGACTTTCTAGTTGTTTGTTCAATCAGACCATTCCTATATGTTGGAAATCTCTAAGCTTCAATTTGAATGTTGAAAACTTGAGTTTGTAATTAGGTTTCCATGTTCGCCTGAGCCAAATTGAAGTTGTCGAAGTACGAAGATATAGGGAAAGATTCTAACGAGGCATAGTACTTGACATTCGGCTCTCGCAACATTCAGCCCTAACTGTGCGTATTTATTTGTTGATTAAACCGCCGAACAGGGATGTTCGAGGAAACTGATTTCAGAAAAATCGTAACGTGTCACCATTTTTCAATTTTCACTGATGTGAAACATTTTAGCAAGGTGCAGGTTTTGTCTTCGAAAAAAGATGTGAAATGACGATCTCAACTAAAAAAAACTCTATCGCAGCGAGCTGCATTAGAAGAGCAGGTTTTCATAACGTATCCAGTTTAAAAAATATATTCATTAAATTATGATTTTTTTTCCAAATTCAAAAATAATGCGCCCTCTAATGTGCATACAATATTTATTTACTCTCCGGGGGATCAACCCTCCAAGCAATTCGTACCAAAACAAATCACATCCAAGGTATCTTACGAAACTACGTACTTATAAACTTTCAACGCTATTTATATAAAATTGCGCCCTTTGTCGTGTAAACAAGATTTATTTCCTCCTCCGTGGGGTCAACCCTCCAACCAATCCATATAGAAATAAATAGCATTCAAGATATCATACAAAACTACCTAGATACAAACTATTCAACCCTGTTGCTACAAAATTGCGACCTTTATCGTGTGAACAACACGAATATATATATATATATATATATATATATATATATATATATATATATATATATATATATATATATATATATATATATATATGTATATATATATGTATATATATATATATATATATATATATATATATATAAAGCAGGAAGGACAGTAACGGGGTACTGGTAACTATCAGATCGAAGGTGTAACGATGGGATACCCCAGTATTATAGAGGAAGCAATAAAAGATCTAGGGTGCTTCTAAAGTTATGCCTTTATTCCAAGTTCAAGCTTTCGTCTGTGTTTACAGACTTCTTCAGGAAAAAACAGAATTAGCATTAAAACTCTAAAAGTTGGCTATCAAAGTTTTCAGGATTCATTTCCTCCATAACCTCATACCTGATGTTGAAGTTTTCGAACAAGTTTGTGTAAAATGGACAAAAGAAACGTCAAACATTAAAACAATTTAAAATTATATACATTACTCCTAATAGTTTCTTTGTTGATTATAGATTCTTACAAACATTGCATGATTAAATTAGGATAATTATTAAAATGTGTTAATTCTGTTGTACCGGCAAATATCTGATTCTGACATTTCTGATATTTGCCGGTACAACAGAATTAACACATTTTAATAATTATCCTAATTTAATCATGCAATGTTTGTAAGAATCTATAATCAACAAAGAAACTATTAGGAGTAATGTATATAATTTTAAATTGTTTTAATGTTTGACGTTTCTTTTGTCCATTTTACACAAACTTGTTCGAAAAATTCAACATCAGGTATGAGGTTATGGAAGAAATGAATCCTGAAAACTTTGATAGCCAACTTTTAGAGTTTTAATGCTAATTCTGTTTTTTCCTGAAGAAGTCTGTCAACACAGACGAAAGCTTGAACTTGGAATGAAGGCATAACTTCAGAAGCACCCTAGATCTTTTATTTCTTCCTCTATAATACTGGGGTATCCCATCGTTACACCTTCGATCTATATATATATATATATATATATATATATATATATATATATATATATATATATATATATATATATATATAGAGAGAGAGAGAGAGAGAGAATTTAGAAATATATGATATTGAGTTTTTGTGGTAAGCATCATTAAAAGTCATGAAACGAAAGACTATCTTGTTCCTAAGTCCAACTTTGCTAATCGCACCCATTTTAATAAGCAGGTTTTCAAAGTGAAAACCTGCTAAAAATACAATTTCAGCTTCATTGCATACAAATGAATATTTCAGTTTACAGGTTCAATTGCGTTTATTAGTGTTTCTTCATGAAAAAGGTTCTATATATAACTGTTTCTGTGAAAGTGTTAATGATAGTTTGAATGTAGTCTTTGGTTTTTTGTATGTGTGTCAGCATTTGATATTATTTCTTTTGTCGTTATGTCGATATCAAAAATGAATTTCAATTTCGAATACTTGAGGACTATAGTAGGATTTCACGTTTCCAGTATTTTTCAACGCAATTTTCAAGCTGTTACATTTACGCAGATTGACTAAAACTTAGTACTAAATTATGAGAAGATAATTACTTAGTAGAAGAAGTATTGCTCAAATTTTAGCTCATAATCTGTTATTAGTGCTTCGAACAAATGAAGTACTTTTATTGAACTTGGGCGAAGTACTCTTCAAAAAAACTGTCGTGGAAACCTCCACTACCTCAATTTGGAGGTGGGAAGGTTGAAAATCCTTGACACTCAAGATTAAATATGAAATCTATTTTCCTAATCGACGGTGGTTGAGAAAAAGAAATGAAATTCAATATGAATATAATAAAAGAACAAGAAATCTCTAAATAAAATCAACGGCAGTTGTATACCATTAAAAAACACTTTTGTGTTCCTCGTTAAAATGTTCAACACTCTAACTTAATGCTTGAATGATTTACAAAATATCAGTTCTCGAAATATGCAATTTTGTATTCAAATTAATAAACGGTGAGGCTTATTCCTGATGAAATTATAATTATATTTATAATGAAACACTAATAAGCATTACTCTTCATGGCATATAAAAAAGTAATTTCATGTTGTACTTGTCGATTCACTTAATATTCTCAAGATTGTAACTGAATTGAAATCTTTTTAAAAATATACATCATTTTGTCAAACTCTGATAGAAAACATTTCCTTCAAACAACAGTTTTTTTTAAACATCGTGAAAACCGCTAGTCACGATTGTGTCATTATATTATAAAGGAGTATAATTTTACTTTCATCTTTTCTATATGAAGCTTACTACAGAAAAGCTAACATCAGCGAAAAAGTGAAAAGGGGTTCAATTATTTGATTATATATATATATATATATATATATATATATATATATATATATATATATATATATATATATATATATAGCTTTCCGTGTGTCCCTGACAGAAATATAATTTTTTTTTAATCCTAAATTCACAATAGTTTGTAATCCATTTTAATTGAATTTAGGATTAGAAGTACGAAAAACTATGAACTCAATATAAAAAGTCTCATCCAACTCATATCTTGGTTAACTATTTTATAGCTTCTCAGTTTTCTAACATTACATTAGCCGTTCCTAAAACTGCCCTTTGGAATTCAGTGAATCAAATATTGATAAGTAAGAAAGGAAAACATGTTGCTGTAAAATTTTAGCCCTTAAATGATCATGTTGCTGTAAAATTTTTGCCCTTAGATGATTTCTAAATAATGGACAGACATGGGTTGGTTTTACAGAAATATGTCTTTTTTTTTCTAGAGAAAATAACAGGATTCTGCATTTTCGGTATAGCCAGTGAATTTTTGGTTACTTACATCTTTGGTGAAAGGCCATATGGGTCATTATTGATATGTCATTTGGGTCGGGATTTGTATTGAGAAACAAGAAGAAATATGTCAAATCACTCCGATTCAAGTATGATGCACTGAAGATTTCTAATGAGGTCGAAACAGCATAATAATGATGTGACTCGGGTCATTTTTTATTATTTATGTTGCGTTGTGAATGCAGATTTTACGTTGTGGAATATATATGACCAGTTCCGCAGCAGGTTTATTTGATAACTGCAAATTTTTGAAAAATTTTCCTCATTTACTTTAAGTAATAGATATAAGAGTATTATCAAAATTATGATCAATTCTCTACTTCAAAGTCATATGTATTCCAAAATAGAGAACAAATTCAGAATAAGATCCCCACGAATATTTTTAAAGTTGAAAGTAGAAATATTATATGGTTTTCAATTCGTATACTGAATTCTGTCTCTGAACCTAGAAATGTCGCTCGCGTTGAAAGAAAAGTCTTTCAAAACACATATCAATACGCATATAAGAATATAGCTGCACTTTAGCGTGTTTCAAAAATAATTAGACAACTAAAAAGCATAAACTTAATGCCTCGAAGTGCATCGCGTCGGAAATAATTGATTTTATTTTATTTTTAAATCAAAAATTCGAGAACTGATTCGCTTACTGAAAGCAAGTCGAGATGCCATAATATACGCGAAGTGCAGCGCGGTTGGGGTGCATAATTGAACCCCACAAAGATCGTGTTGAGAAAAATAAAATGATTGGTATAGCCCTCATATATATATACGAGGATATCTTGAAAAATTCTTAGCCGAACAAAATTTCAAAGTCAAAATATTTTATTACTCAGCATATTCTTCTCTTAATTGGATACATTTATTACAGCGAACCTGCAACGTCTCTAGACCTTTCAAAAAAAATGTTTCTTCTTGCTCTGCAAACCAGACCTCCACAGCTTTTATTACCTCCTCGTTGGAAGAAAATTTACGACCTTTTATACTTTTTTTCAGTTGAGAAAAGAGATGGTAGTCGGAAGGAGCCAAATCTGGTGAATAAAAGGGGTGTTCTAGTAATTCAAACCCTAAATCACGAATGTTTTGCATGGCAACATGAGATTTGTGTGCAGGGCGTTGTCCAAAACACCTTTGGATAACTTTCCGCGTCTTTTCTCTATAATTTTTTCCCGTAGAGAGGTCAATTATATCGAATAGTAATCTCCAGTTATTGTTTTACCCTTATCCAAAAAATCAATTATGATTACTCCATGGCAATCCCAAAAAACTGAAGCAAGAACTTTTCCAGCGGATTTTTGGACACGAAACTTCTTAGGTCTTGGAGAACCGGGTGTCGCCATTTCATCGATTGTTGCTTTGTTTCTGGATCGTAGAAATGTACCCAAGTCTCATCCATAGTAACAATTCGGTCTAAGAAGTCTACATCGTTTTCAAATTGAGCACATATCGAACGCGATGCTACTACCCTTGCACGCTTTTGGTCAACATTCAAACATTTGGGGATCCATTTTGCAGCAATTTTTATCATGTCCAAATTGACGTGAACTATATGATGAACGCGTTCGTATGAAATATTCAATGCTTCAGATATCCGTTTTAGCCCAATTTGAAGGTATGTTAAAATCATGTCATGAACTGCATCGATATTTTCAGACACAGAAACTGGCCTTCCCGATCGGTCATCATCTTCAATGGAAAATTTACCTCTTTTGAAGCTTGCAGTCCAATTTTTCACGGTCGCATACGAAGGACATTGATCACCAAGGGTATTAAGCATATCTTCGTAAATCTGCTTACCTCTTAACCCTTTTAAATACAGGTACTTGATGATGGCTCGATACTCCAATTTTTCGATTTTCACAATTTCGTGACAAAAAAGTGTAACATGCCATAACAGTTTTCAATTTCTCTAGACGTCCGAGAATCACCGAATCATTGGGAACTCGGTTAACTACTAACTTTATGTGACCACGTTGAAAAAATCTATTTCCATTAATAATCAATCGTCATTTATCGACTCGCAGATCATCAACCTACTTTATTAAGCATTGTTCTTCAAATAAAGTCCAGTATACATAGTCAAATTAATGTGACATAGCAAAGTTGTCAGGACATTTTTCAATCACGAATGGTGTATCACTCAGCTGCGAATCAATTATAACCGCGTTGGCTATAAATCCTCTACAGTGAAGAGACGTTAGCGCTAATGACACGATGGATATTAATTGAAAACGTCGAGAATGGGCGTTATGCTAGCGCCTAGACCTACTGCGAGCGGATTGCATGTTGTTTACGAATCATGCTACCATTGAATTAATCACGGCCCGGTAGGCGTTATTTTATCTCTTGGGTATAGCATGGACTTCGTCTTGGGTTTATAGCTACGGTCATAAAAGTTTGGAGTTGCCTGTTTGTGTTAATTGATGAAGCTGTTCGAATCTGGCGATTGAGGTCACTTGGATTCAACAAATTTAATTTTAAATTATCTTATCCTCCTTCATTGTTGTCTAAATAGATGCATGAGGCACTGATGCTTGAATTTCGAACGGGAATTACAAAATAAAAGTTTTTCTGGCAAAATTTGCACTCTTCTTAGCTGATTTTTTTATGCAACTTAAAGTCCAGAAAATGTTTCATCGTTCTCGGCATTCAATTACGAGTTCAAAGACACCCATGGAGCTGTAGTCAAGTAACACAACCTTTCACATAGTTGCAAACCCCTTAATGTAATTTGACGTCACTTGACGTTCTACAAGAAATGACTCATGCATTTATCTCATTTACAATCTATCTTACCCTCAACAAATCTGACCAACTTTCAACTTTCCGTTCGACCAAGTGAATGCCACAGCCGAGCATAATTTACAGTATGATTATAGAATATGATGGAAAACTATGTGACTAAGTTTCAAGTCTCTGGATTGTACCTTCACAAAATGCTAAGCATTTTCCTGAAAATTACCTATGGAACAAGGTTCTTGGATCGTAGGATCCACCCCTTGTAGGGTCAACTCAACTGACCTGCCAAGCTCACTAATTTCCGTTCATCCAGAGGCCATATCTGATCTAACAAAACCTAGAACACAATGATAAACTGTCATTATCCTGATGCATATCATCGAAGATAGGGAATAAATCGTGCGATACAGCAAAATTGACTTTGTGTAGGGCTCTCATGCTCCATGCTAGGGTCTGACTTCTTAGAGTGTCACATCATTGAGATGTTTCCAAGGCCTATACAACGGATTTCCGACTCCTAGTTCTTGGACCACTTTGCATAAACACCAAATTCTCAATTTTCAGCAAAATTTTCCCAACTTTGTACCACCAACCTGGGAGATCAAGGTGTTGTCATTGCTTCATTGAATAAAATACAAAATATCCTAATTTTTGAGTTAATAGCGAAATACAAGTATTTATTATCAACTTAAGAACGAGTGTAAATAACCAAACGGACCGAAATGTCATGTATATTCAGTTATAATATCACAAGAGCATCGAAAATAATCGATTATACTTCCGAGTCACAAGACGTATTTTGCGAAACAGCCACGAGAGCGCAGCTCGAGCGATGTTTTAAGAAAATACGTCGAGTGACGAGGTCAGTATAATCGATTATTTTCGATTACTCGAGTGGTATTCGCTACGATTATATAACGAATAACCAATATAAATTTTTGACAAACGTCAAAATATCGTCATTATCAAAATATTCACATTTTGACACGAGGCGAAACACCAAAACGATTATATCACGTAGTCAAGGGTATATTCACTTATCAATACTCGGTAACTATGCAAAATTCACGGATTCTATTGGTTTATTCATTCATGAGTTATATAATCAATTATATTATTATATTCTATTATTTCCAACTGTCTTTTAATAGTCTCATTTTATTTATTTTTAAGATAGGTACGTGGAATTTCTATCTCAATTTATTTGAATCGAATTTATTTTTTCAGTCAATTTCAAACCCGTATCTTTTGAACTTGTCATTCGTTTACTAATTTCTATTTATTTTTCAAATACATGCAATGTTCATTTCAAATTATCATTTTTACTTCACTCGAAATTCATTTCTTCAGTTTTATGATTTAATTTCATTTCAGCAGATACATACTTCTTCTACTTTTTTCATCTTATCTTCATATTTTTCATATATTAACCCTATATTTTAGAGACAATGGAAATCCAGAAATCAGTCAATGAAAATTCATTGTCGAACACCTTTAAGCAAACATTATTTAATACCTACTTAATTTCGTAGTCTTACTGTTAAAATTTTGCTTATTCATTAAACGAGAGATTTCTTAAAATTATGTTCTTAATGTTTCAAAGAACTATTCTTCAGACACAATTTCGTTTTGTCACTAACGATTACAATGTGGTTAATTTTTAGAACTCAACTTTCCTTGTAGCGTTCGACATTATTCCACCTAACCAAGTCTTTGTTGGAATGTCCAGAAAGTCAGTTTCATATTCAAGTTATTTTCATAAACGTCAAATTTGTACTCCGCTTTTTAAATGTAATAAAGTCTGGATATATTCTAGGAAAAATGAATCGGGCATAAAATTTCCAATGAAATTATGTTAATACCTACTTGCGTATAGTTTCACTGAGGTTCAATAAAATTTACTTTTTTCAGACGCTCCAACATGCAAACCGAAACAGATCAACGTATACGGGGTGGCAAAGCAGGAGCGAGCGCAAATATCCTGTCATGTAGACGCCAACCCGTCCGATATTCAGTTCAAGTGGACCTTTAACAATTCGGCCGATTTGGTGGACGTTGCTCAGTCGCACATTGTCAGGAGCGGAACCTCCAGCATCGTTTCTTACACGCCGATGACCGAACTGGATTACGGCACCCTCCTCTGCTACGCCCGCAACAAAATAGGGACGCAGAGGGTTCCCTGCGTATTTCATATCATCGCGGCTGGTAAGTTATTTAATTTTACTCGAATGAAATTTAAGAATACATCGCTTCAACTACAAGACGACGATTATCGTGAGTTGTTACCTGTAGATCCAGCGACCATAGGTGATAATAGTCTTGTGTAAACCTTTCCTTATGTTGTATGAACGATATTTGATTTTCTCTCGCTGAAAGCAAGATACAAATTCTTTATCCACTAACTCAATTTGGGATGGAGGTGAACAAAACCTTCAAACGAAAAATCATGAAATATTTACGTTGTAATAAAGAGGGTTAAGGAAAGCAATTGAAACTACCAAAAATAAATTTCCTAACTAAAGATAAGAAATCATACCAATTTTCAATTCCCTTACACAATATACAGAAGCTGTGGAGACATGCAAAGCCTCAAAAATCATGAACAATTAGGAAGTTCATACCGCCGAAAAAGAACTTTCGAAATTAACCCAACCCACGTAAAAATATTCAGTTTTTTACTCAATTTGGGGGGTTCGAGGTACAAAAATTTAAATAACACTCCGTACACTGTCCAGAAAGCCCAAGATGGCTGAATGTTTTATTAATCAGTTTTTTCTAGTTAGTTTCCACATCGGTTTGAAAACCTCTCTGCCACTCCCGTCCACAAAGTTTAGAGTAGCCAGAATATAGTCTGTATTTACCGAAAGTTTGATGGCGAATACCAAAGTGTAATGAGAAAATATATATTTTATATATGTTTATATATATATATATATATATATATATATATATATATAAATATATATATGTATATATAGATATATATATATTTATGTATATATGTTTATTATATATATTTTATATATATATATATATCTATTATAATATATATATATCTATATATATATATATATATATATATATAATATATATATATATATTATATATTTATATATATATATATAATATATATATATATATATATCTATATAATATATATATATATATATATATATATATATATATATACTACTATATATATATATAATTATTTATTTCGAATTGTTGTTGCCTGTGAAGTATTTCTAATCTCGTTGATAATTATTGGCAATAACAGTTAAAAAGTTGACGTTTCGCCACGGCACATTCGTGGCTTTAATCAAAACTTTTTGAAAAAATTGAAATTTTTCTTTGACATTTATTTGATTTGAAAATTTGAATACAAACAAACTACTATGTTTCACTAAAATTTTTCGGCTGTGGCCGTTCTTTGTTGTTTATTACGTGCTATTCAGTCCAATATTAACATTCAAATTTGTTATTATTAAAAAAAAAAGGGTTTCTGTGGTTTCCCTTACCATCTAATATATAAAAATTATCTTCGATAGTTCTTAAAACCGATCTCTCAATTGTATATCACAAGTTTCATCAAAGCTCAATCATGTGTGAGGTTCTAATTTCACCGAAGTGAAGTCGAACACAGAATGGTTATTGTAAAGCGGATGCTCTTTTGATATAACAAATTGGTTTGGCCCAATTGTCTGACTGAAAATCAATAGAGGTTTGCATTACACCACAGCGCTGAGACAATGTGTAAATTTGTTTCATTCTTGAAATAATATGGGTAGAATAAGGAAATGTCATGAACAGACAAATTGATACAGTCATGCAATTCTCCAATTAGTTCCACTAAAAGGCCCATTCGATTGTTAATTATCGTACTTGATTAATTCGAAATATAGAACCAATTTAACAATTCTGAATGCCTTTTGTGTCATGATCGTTGTTTCGATATAAAGCTGTTCGATTGTTTGTTATTGAATATTAGTGCTGCATAAATCATAACTCCTACGGTCAATGGCGGCTGGTGAGGGAGGAATCTGGGACTCCCTCCCAAGAATTCTAGAAAGAATCGTATTTTTCTTATTTTAACACATAAATATATATATATATATTTATATATAATTATTTATTCGAATAGTTGTTGCCTGTGAACTATTTCTAATCTTCTGATAATTATTAGCAATAACAGGCTTGTTGAATCTTAAAAAACTCGATTTTATTAAAAAGTTGACGTTTCGCCACGACATTCGTGGCTTTATCAAAACTTTTTAATAAAATCGAGTTTTTTAAGATTCAACAAGCCTGTTACTGCTAATAATTATCAGAAGATTATATATATATATATATATATATATATATATATATAAATATACAATCGGTTTTGATACGTTCTCCGACGTCTTCCGATACCCAGTCTCCATTAATCTCTATCTCTCCAGAGATCCCCCTCCAATCCAAGTTCTCTCATTTCCTTGTCTATCCCCTCCCTCCAGGTTTTCCGAGGCCCTACTCTTTTGCGTCTTCCTGTTTGCTTCCAGTCCAAAATTTGTTTTGGCAGTCTTTCATCAGCCATCCTTCATACGTGGCCGTACCATTTGCCACGAATGTCGTGGCAAAACGTCAACTTTTTAATAAAATCTAGTTTTTTGAGATTCACTAAGCCTGTTATTGCTAATAATTATCAAAAAGTTATATATTATATATATATATATATATATATATATATATATACATATAATATATATATATATATATATATATATATATTTATATATATATATATATATATATATATAAATATATATATATATATCTATAGATATATATATATATATATATATTGGAAACAATGGTTGTACATGATAATTTCTAAAGAAGAGACATAATTTGGCAACCTTGCTCCGATATTCGAGAAAATAAAGGTAGGTGGTTAATGACGGATCATCCGTTAATGACGATCATCATATTTTATAGAAAACATTAATCAATTACATCGAATCGAAAAAATTAAAATTTATTTTTTCTCAACACTCGTAGCGTGTAAGATAAAGATAATAATAGGTTGGGAAATTCATTTGAAAATTTGAGGACTAATCAAATCAACTTTCTGGAAAAGCTAGTTTCATGAGATCTAACGGCATGAAATTCCCATTCGTCCTTCAAGAGAGAATGTTGGAACATTCGACGTCGGCGAACATACGATGGAAATACTAGACAGTCTGTTTCGTTCTGCAACAAGCTCATCAGTAGTGTCCCATTTATCAATCTTCTTAGAAACCAATGTAACAGGAAAACAAAATGAGAACAATGAATAACTCTGCTACTATGTAGATGGTGCGAAAATCGAGATTTAACGGTCGCAGAAAAATTATTCATTTCCAAACGAGAAAAGCTTGCGGTCTGAAATTTCAGTATGTCAAAGCTGAATTGTCTGAAAAAACAATCTTTTGTATGTATATAGTCAAATAAACATTCGAGACGAAAACTAGCGTCAGGATTGTTATTTTCAACCGAAATTATATATTGAAAGCAACTTTCGATCGAGAAAAAAATTATATGAAGTGTGCAGATCTTCAAAGATGTAAAAAAAAATCGTTATATAGAAATAAGGTGAGTTAATCTGACGGTTTTGCATGGTGGGGATGACCGTACGAGAATAAAACTCATCGCCGATATTCAAAAATGCAAAAAAAAATGGTGACATTTACTTCAAAATAAAAATAAAAATCCGGACATCCTACTGTGTAGCACTAGGAATGATAAAACCCCTCGGCGCATGTGCATGTCGTAATGCCCATCTAAAAAACGCTATATTTTTTTATTCTCCGTGGGAAAAAATGGGGAAAAAATTCCCTTATGAAATCATATGTGTTTTATCGATATCCGTTGGAATTTTTAAAATTTAAAAACATTTTTTCGTGAGACTATAAGCCCTTTAGGTAAAAAAAACCCTCGGGGTAAAAATTTAACCGTGCTCGAGAATGTCAAGGTGATGTTTATTTTTTGCAACTTTTTTAGTCCCCTATTTCTTTCCTTATGTCACGTGCAAATCGTCAGATTAGTGAAATGGATACTCTTCTGCATGTAATTAACTCACCTTGTCTCAATCTGACGCGCTGGAGTTTTTCGAACCATCGATTTTTTTTACTAATCTAATGGGCTGCCCTAGACGAATACCCCCATATTAAGGGTTCATGTTTTGTGGGGATACTTAACAGGGTGCAAGGTTTCTCCCAATATGGTATTCTGCCGCGCTTGAGTAAATGCAAAAATCCCCGCTTGGTCTCCCCTAGGTACTAATAGGAATACAGCTGAGGTATGAGTTTTACTGATACTGTTCCACGTTTTTATGATTAGCTTTCATTCTCCTAGTGTTTGAAGTGTAGCGTTCGATAGTTTCTGTTACGTTACTGGTAAATATTTTAAGGCAAAGCTTTCCATTCGCAATTATCTGCAGATGGGGAACTTCGTTCCAAAAATAAACCTGAATGTTGCATACAAAATGTGCTATACTGCACGAATGTATTTTCTCGTCATCAAGTATTGCATTTCTCTGGAAAAATCACGGAAACCGTAACTAGATTCTTTCATAGCGCAAAGCTAGTCGGCATACTCGACCGAGCACGTAATCATCGTAGCCCACCCACGGCTTGAGAACATGGCATAATTATCCTGATAGTCAGGTCAGCTTGCTTTGGGAAATTTTACTCGGAAAATTGAATGAGCATGTCTCATCATCTAAGCTGATTACATTTCAGTTTTACGGCGAAGACAGAAACGATAGTTTGATTATTTTTTTACGAGGTTAAACCTCTTCATATACTATTCTGGAAGGCTTGCTTTGGACACCGTTCTGAAATTTCTCAACAAAGTAGAAGGTATTTTTGAAACTCCTATATATATATATATATATATATATATATATATATATATATATATATATATATATATATATATATATATATATATATATATATATATATATATATATATATATATATATATATATATATATATATATATATATATATATATATATATATATATATATATATATATATATATATACTTTTGTTTGTGTATGAATAAGAAAAAATAAATCATCATTTCAACTCGTATGGGAAGTATGATTTGTATATCCAGGACAAGTATCTAAAGAGCATACATACATCATATGATTCACCTGGTACTGGTAACTAATGAAGTTAGGACCGAAATCTCGATTTTCAGGCCTGCATAGGATTGAAATGATAGATAGACTATTTAGCTATTTCAAGGCACTCATCAGTATGAAATATCAATCAATTACAATGACTAAATCAACATTCTAAACGGTCGAACTACGTAATATATGAATAAATTTTCCTTTAGTTTCAGTTAGTTGTCTTTCATACCTTTATAATTGACAAAATACTAATTTCTATGACTCATTATAAGTTAAAAATGTACTTAAATCGAAAAGGTACTAGCAATGATTCCTTTTCTAGTAAATATATCGAACTTTCAAATGAAATCCAGGATTTAATTCAAGTTTCAATTTCATTCGTAAACTACACATTTCAAAAAAAAGTAAATCGTCTTGAAGTTGAGTTTCTGGATTGTTCTAAACTTCAGCTGAATTTAAAGTAACTGATCGAAAAATTGGCAACCGCAGCAATAGTTTCAACACACCGACAATTTCCACCAAATCGTCATTTCGCTTCCTAGCTTTTCAGAAAAAATACGTCTCTGAGACAAAGAAGTCCCAGAACGCCCGAGAAGCAGGTGAATGTTTAGTCCCCAATATCGTCTTTACTTGGACTTAATTGGTCATGAAGGGCGCTTGTATTTTCCGCCCGACGTTTTCCACTTTCATTACAGCGCAGTTCTCCCCCTTGTTCGTATTCTGCGACAATATATATTCCAGTCTTCACCAGCTGGTAGACAGATCCCACTGAAGTGTCGACAATTTGTCGTATTGCAATCTATTTTAATTCTGCTTCAATTCAGTGATAGGAGAGTGGGTTTTGAGAAATGGAAAATTGAGAGTCACCAGGTTTTGAACACTTTTCAAATCATAACATATATTTATAGCAATATGGAACCAAGCCTTCGTGAATGTCGTCAGTAGGTATTAGTTGAATAATTGCCAAAAAAGTTTTTCAAGTTGGTGGGTTCGATTCCCACCGTGTTCCTGGGTGTTTGTATTCGTCCGGACTTAAGTTGTTCCCCTCATTATAGTAAATTGATGGCTAAATGTTCAAGTTAACGAAGCCAAAATTGTACGGAGGTCGGGCGCGTGTGAGAGGGCACACGTCCCACCTCTTTAAAAAAAAAAAAAATTATTTTTATCTATCTATCCTTCTATGTATTCATCTGCCGATGTATCTCTATCTATCTAGATAGTTATCTATATTTCTATCTATCTATCTAATTATGTATCTATCAATCTATCTGACCCGGCAAACGTTGTTCTGTCATATAAATCATTTTTATTCATCTATCTTTCTTGCTATTCATCTATCTTCCGAGGTATCTCTATCTTTCTAACTATCTATCTATCTAGATAGTTATCTATCTTTCTATATATCTATCTATTTAACAATCTATCTTTCATTATATCTATCAATCTATTTTGT
This sequence comes from Cynegetis impunctata, assembly GCA_030704885.1. NCBI lineage: Eukaryota > Metazoa > Arthropoda > Insecta > Coleoptera > Coccinellidae > Cynegetis > Cynegetis impunctata. Next base: position 123,472 of record JARQZK010001605.1, read on the forward strand.
TGTTTAAATTATTGAAATGTCTATCAAAAACTATGGGTTGTTGATGGAAGGGTGAAAATTTAGAGTCGTATGTATTTTTTAATGCAACATCATAAAAAAAATTTTAAAAAAATTGGTCTAAAAAATGTTTGGGTTGGACCACCCTAATAACTAAGGCATATAAAAAATATATTATGACCTATTCTCAGACTGTCTATTGTTATTTGTGAATGCCATCTTGCAACTCTATTGTGGATCTGTGGATGAAATTTAAAAAAAATGAAAATCGCGATGGAATTTTTATTCTAAGTCATGACATAATAAGAATAAAAATCTTGCCAAAAGAATTAAAGTTTTTAATCAACAAAAGAAAATAGGGGTTGATCGTAGAGGAGTTAAAATTTAGGGTTGTATGTATTTTTGAATGCTGTATCACACAAAAAATAGAACAGAAAATTTTGTCTGAAAAAAAATTAAGGGGGATAAAAAATAGATTTTGTCCGATTCTCAGACCTAACCGATATGCACACAAAATTTCATGAGAATCGGTCGAGCCATTTCGGAGGAGTTCAACAAATAAAAGATAGGGGTTGATCGTAGAGGGGTGAAAATTCAGGGTTGTATGTATTTTTGAATGCTGTATCATAAAAAAAATTGAATAGAAAATTTTGTCTTAAAAATAAAAATCTAAAATTAAGGGGTGGTCCACACTCACCATTTAGGAGTATGAAAAATAGATGTTGGCCGATTCTCAGACCTACCCGATATGCACAAAAATTTCATGAGAATCGGTCGAGCCATTTCGGAGGAGTTTAACTTCTAACACCGTGACACGAACATTTTATATATTAGATTGAATTTATTGAAATGCGGTTGAATATATTTGAGTATTCAATGAGATTGTTGCTTATATTTAAACCAATAGTTTAATTTAGTTGTGTTCGATTTTTACATATATATATATATATATATATATATATATATATATATATATATATATATTTCCGTAATCTGGAAACAACTTAATGAAAGAAAACTCTTGCTCAGTCAGTGAAAACTAAAAACTAATAATCAGAAAAAATTGAGGTTTATACAAATTTACATCTCGTACAAAACAGAAAAGTTGAAACCACTCGCACTTATTGTTCGTCGCAAACTCTCAGTTTGCACACTGTAGTTGTGATTCTTAGGTATGTTCAAGTTCAACAAAATTTGTATTAAGTAGTGGTTACAGGTAGGTATGTATGTTCCAAATTTCTTAATGATAAATTATTGAACTACTGCAGAAACCAGGCAGATGTACGAACCTAAATTAAAGACAAAAAAAATAAAATTATTCGGCAGGTAGCTGATTTAAATCTTAACAATCATTACAGAAATGATTTCGAAATTCAATAAATCTTAAACAGTTTCCCATACTTTCTTGTCTTTCGAAATGTCTTCTGTAATGATACTTAAAGTGAATGAATTTAAACATAACAACCACAATGCCAGTGTGCCAAGAAAGACTAGGGCATTTTCGAAACAAATCAAATAAAACCCCTAGCGGAGCTAGTTATACGAGTTCACGATGCATCGAAATATTTTCACCTACCTTAAACCATAAATGTTGGGTTGGTGATCACATTCGGTAGACGAATGGATAATACTGATGAGCCTCAAAAAGGGCGAAACAGCTGTCTATTATTTTCCATCGAGCGTGATAGTCATCTTAACATTTCTAACATTTACCGTCTAAGGTAGGTGGGAATATATCGATGCATCTTGAACTCGTATAACCAGCTTCGCTAGGGAGTTCATTTGATTAGTTTCAAATTAATGTTCTAGTTTTTACTTTTTCTTCTTCTACTTTTCAATAACGAGATAAAATATAACCTTTATTCACCTTGAAAGCCCATTGAATAGGATGAGTAGTTTCGGAAATATCATTGTTTGGAATTTTATTTCTGATTCTAAATGAAATACGCTTTGCGAAAAAACAATCAAATGAAGGATTCGTAATAATATTTCAATTAATGGTTATGTTTTTAAATTATATAAATAAAAATTTCACTATTATTTATTGTGAAAGTTTGAAATTTGATGTCGAAATCGCTTGTCTTTTGTATGAAGATAAACTAAAAATATTCAAAAAAATGTTTCCCTTATTTATTCCTTACTAGCACTGATTATCATTATACGAATAAATAGAAGATTATTTTAAAAAATTCAGTCAAATTCAAAATCATACTTTTAAAAAACAAATTGATATTATGCACATATCCTTTTAATTATATAGACTATCTTACTGAAATTCACAAACACCTGACTTCGTCATTGGTCTCCTCGACTTCCACTTTATCACTTCAATAAATTCATAATTTATTGATATGGTTATTAAAAAACAATTTACATCGATATGTAGCAAATAACTATGACGCAGTTTTCGGTGACTTCACCTTCTTCAGATGCTAATGGCCAAACTAACTATGATTCTCTGTTATATCGAAAACAAGAAATCACAATTATGTAGAAGGGGTACGAAGATGGTTACAAATAATTATTAGAAAAGGAAAAACCAATTCTGAACCTCGCAGATAGTTCGGTAATTTTGAAAGATTGAGAAAGGGGCTTGAACGTATGTCGTGCTATTCAATAGGAGACAATGCTTGTATTTATTTATCTGTAATGATTCAGTTAAGTTTAATTTTACTTTCAAGTATTTAATATTTTTAAATCGAAATTGACCATGGATGATTAAATGGTTTGAGGAACAATCTGATTAACAAATTCCTTTAGAAATTCTAGTTTGAAAACTTCTGAAAGTTCTACCAGTGCAAAACTTATCACAATCGCCACAATTAATTTTATAAACTTCTGATTTATTATCTTTATGAACTTTGCAGTTATTATTTTTTATATGATTTCCTAAATTATTACCGGTGCGATAAGAAGTCGGATTCATATTATGCAAACCATTTAATCCAAGAAAATCACACATTCAATTTCGATTCTAAAATATTAAATACTGAAAGTAAGGGAATTAAACTTAATTATTTAGAATCATTACAGATAAATAAATACAAGCAGGTTTATTGAATAGCCCAAACTCGATCATACCAAGCCCCTTTCAATCTTTCAAAATTACCGAACTACCTGACTAGCAGTTCAGAATTGGTTTTTCCTTTTCTAATAATTATAACCATCTTTGTTTTCAACATATTTTCATTTCTTGTTTTCGATATAACGAGAATCGGTTTGGCCGTTAACATCTGAAGAAGGTGAAGTTCAACTGTCATGCGTGATTTTTTATAATAATGTGTAAAATAACCATGTTTTATGATTACGTATCGGCCCAATCAATCCAAAATTCAATAACAATAATCATATACGAATTCAACAGATACGCACGTCTAGCAACATTGTCGTGTCAGTTGTATAGGACACATTTTTAGTCTTATCTTTTAGTTGTCAAGGGTCTAGTGTATAAATGCGATAAGAAACTTCGTTCCAGAAGGTAAAGAAGCTTCAGAATCGAGACACACTCCCTAATTTGCATACCACAACAACTATGCATGAGGTGCAGGTTTAACATAGTTCCAACCATTTAATTTAAAGATAAATACCAGCTCCATAATTTTCGAATAAACGAAATCCTCTAACACCACGTCACTGTGAAATGAATAGCATTTTTTGCTTGTGTGTGATTCTGGAACCGTGAGAAACGTGCAATTATTTTAATGCAACGCGAACGTTTCCAGGGCAAAATTAATTCGAGAATAATGTTACCGGACTTTCTAGTTAATACGTTCTTTAAAAATACATTTGAAATTAAAATGAATAGAGATCTACATTCGTACATATCTGAATATTGTTAATTTTGGAATGCATGGAATATTTTACGTCAAGCTAGCCTACAGGCCCGGTATCTGTTGCTTGGCAGAGTTCTCATTTCCATTTATAGTTGGATGTTTTTATAACGAATTGAAGACGAATATAGAACGAAATATAACGAAGCACAACAAATGACAAGGATGAAGTACTGAATATAACTGAAAAATATCAGTGGTACATAAACATGAGGCAAAAATTCAAGGGGTTATTCCTTGGCCTATTCTGAGAGTATTTTGCCTTATGATTATTTCTCAAGAAGATATTTGTTTCGAAGATACAGATGGAACAAAATTTACCATACTCGATTCTTGTTGAAACCATTAATGTAAATGAATTTATGTCGTACGCCAATGAGTTCATCAACTACAAAAAATTAATCAGTTTATCCAGTATAAAAAACTGTTAGTAATAACTTGAAACGGCTGTTTTATCTACTAACGAACAAGTGGATTTCACTTGTTGTGTGCGAATAGACCTATTGACTATTATTTTTTTTTTTTAATGAAGTGTGAGAGGAAAAATCTTTTATAGACTACCCTGAGAGTATCCCGCTCGTATTCTCAGGGATGTGTGAGACTCCGGATGTTACTGGTTACTCACTATAAAACCTCTCACACATTCCTTGGAGTAGTTCTTCATCCTGCCCTTACAGCGTCTCTTAACAAAAGAGATGAGCTGCAAGCGGTCTCTATAGTTCATGGGACCTGATGACTCGAAGTAACTCAAGCAACACTGCTTCTTGCATTCTGCGCGTCAATGTTTCGGCCAGAGATCTGCATACCGGAATAATCATCAATTCTGTCACATAGTACGCTTTCATTCCGCTTAGACAACCTACGATTAGTACGACCATCCTAACTTTATGCCCTGGGTATAGTGTCCTCAGCTCGAGCATAAAATCTCTGTAGTTTTTACATTTCTGTTATTATTATTTTTTTTAATAAAATGTGACATGAAAATTCTTTTATAGACTACCCTGAGAGTATCCCGCACGCATTCTGAGGGATGTGTGGGACTCCGGATGTTGCTAGTTACTCACTAAAAAAACTCTCACATATTCCTTGAAGTAGTTCTTCATCCTGCCCTTACAGCGTCCCTTAACAGAAGAGATAAGCTGCAAGTGGCCTCTATAGTTTATGGAACCTGATGACTCGAAGTGACCTGCATTCTGCGCATCAATATCTCGGCCAGAGATCTGCATGCCGGAATAGTCTTCAATTCTGTCACATAGTTAGCTCTTATTCCGCCTAGACAACCTATGATTAGTACGATCGTCCTAACTTTATGTCCTGGGTATAGAGTCCTCAGCTCGAACATAAATCCTTGTATTTTCCTCTTATCTGTTCTTCCTTCAACACCACATTTTTTTTAACAGGGGACGAAAATTCGACTATAAACAATTCTCTGAGCTCTTCGTCCAGCAGGACTATATCTGGCTTTATTGCGTGGAACTGCCGAGTTGTTGGGAAAGCATAGTTCCAGTATATGCGAGCTCTATCGTTCTCAACAACCGCTTCAATTTCTAGTGGAATATATGGTAGCACTGGTTCTTTGTCTATACCATAAACTCAGATGGAAGAAGAGAATTCGGAGCGCTCCATTATGTCTTTCAATATACCCTGATGGATCATGGACTCTGCAAGCAGACAGGATGTGCATAAGAGTTTCGTGCTGACTAAGGCATGCTCTGCAAGTTGTTGGGGTATCCACTTTGATTATGTTCTTTTTATACCATCTCGTATTTATCACTCCATTATATCCTTATTATTATTGTTATTATTTAAATACATCTCATCATTTATGGTCACCTGTATTGGTGGCAGTTGTTTAGACTGAGTGACGTTTGGCTGACCGAACCGAACTGAAAAGAAGAAAATAAATTACTTTGTTATAAATAATTTGGTGTGCTTGATATCAGATATTACGAATATTGCATTGATAGCTGTTCATAAAAATAGAGTTACTATAAAAATATAATAAAAAGTTTTCCAATAAAATGCATACTTTTTTCTTCAATTGGGTTTGCTATCAATACCTGTTGCTTAGTTATTTTAACTATAATTTATTTATTACATAAAGTGAAGAAGAAAAGTTCTTCAATAATTTAAAAAATTATCAAACAACTTTCCAAGGGAGCTGGTTATACGCATTCCGCAACGCAAAATCTGCATTCACAATCGAATTCACAGGTGAATGCAGATTTTGCGTTGCGGAGTGCGTATAACCAGCTCGTTTGGAAAGTTGTTTGATAATTTTTTAAATTATTGAAGAATGATTTGATTGTTGTATTTTGCGTATTACGCTACTAGCATCTTCGGAGCGCGCTCTCGTGAGTATATCCAAAGGTTTTAAATCACTATGTTAGTCTGCCTTGGAATTGTTGGTTCCCAATATCTTTGGTGGGAGGGCGTTCTGGGTTGTTATCCAGACAGTGTTACTGACCACGATTTGTATTGGGGAACAATTAGAAATTTGTTAATTCACTCTGCGTCAAATAAGCTGCACTGATGAGATCTAATAAGATCGAAGCAGCTGTATGCTGTTTTTAAGTCGGGGTGACTTGACAATTTCTATAATTCACCATTCGATTGTGAATGCAGATTTTGCGTTGCGGAATGCGTATAACCAGCTCCCTTGGAAAGTTGAGAGAATTTTTTTGTTCACTTTATGTAATGTATGAAATTGACCATGGTCAACAAGTATGTTTTTTATGATTTGATAATTTATTTATAGTTCTGTAGAAGTTTCTCAAGTTAGTTACCAATGATATCATAATTGCATTGTAAACTTATTTCTTATTCAAATATTGAATTGATCAGTTATATAAAATTTTCCACCGCAGCTTTAGCAGATTGAGTCATAGTGTTGAAATTTGGTACGTGGATTGAGTTCATGTTGAATTACGATCTTTTTTGGATTTCAACTTTTGTCCTCATTCGCGCTCCACTTCGTAGCAATTCCGTTCGAATTTCATCTCGACATGCTTCATGCACTTACATTTTTTAATATATAAATTATTCTCAAATGTATATTATCCCTTTCGTGGGCGCGAAGGAAATAATCTTCATATTTAGGATATTTTTGGGAAATATGACGAGAAACATGTATTCTTCACAGACCTAAATGATTTTTCTGTTTATTATTATCCGTCTCGGAGTTTTTCATTATGGGAAGTATGATTCCCACCGCCTACGTGCTAACCAAATATTTTTCGAAAATTCTTATTAGAAAATACCAAAAGTACGTAAGAAAAACTCTTTATTTTTATTATTCGAACACAAAAATAATGTTGAAACATTGGAGCAATATAAATAACGTTCCGTCATTATTTCCCATGAAATCTGTTGAAGCATAGTTGGATACACAAGGGAACTTGGCAGGATGAACACATGTTCCTGGTTCTTTTCTCAGCTGCTTTTGTGCTGCAGAGCCTGCAGCGTTTGTATGTTGCGTGTTGAGAAACTTGTAGCACAGCTTCTGCAGTTTTACAAAATTCTATATTTGTATCATGTAAATCGTCGCAGTATGGTGTCCAAAGGTTGACCCCTTATTTTCCTCAACATCGTTGCCCTCATCTCAGTCCTCATCGTCACTGATTACTTCCTGCATAGGTACCAACACTAGAGATTTCGGGTTCAGGAAGTCAGTTCTCAGTTCAGGCGGCAAGGGTGGAATTACTTTCCTACTTGAAGTTGTTGGAGAATTCCGATGTGAGGATGGTCCTAGGTCCTCTTAATAAAACCAATGTTTTACTCTTGAAGCTTCTTTATTAGAAGGTTCATACTCCTCATGGCTTAAAGACTCTCGTAGAACTCTTGATAATATCCGCGAAAATGTCGAACGTAAGTTCGTCTCAGCCGAGTCAGCACTTTTATGTATAATGTATAACGAATATATGGAACAGTAACAATTCAAGTTTATTGGACTAGAAGTAATGCGATGACCTGTGAATTCCGGCAATAACTGTCGCAATACTTCCTGTATAATAACCTCGACTAAATATGTGAATTAATATATCAATAATACATGAGTATCCTATTACTACACCGATAAGAATTATCCTGACTTGTTGTATCTGAAGCTGTATCCTCTAAAAGATCTGTTTCTTCGTTTGCGCCGTAATGCGGTTCTTCATGAGAGTCTTGCTTATTGTCAGGTAGACTGTAAAAATAGGCAAGGGCCATTTCTTGATGCTTAGGATTATTCAGATCCCACATGACTGAAAAAAAACGCTTAGGTAATACAGTTATATACTCAGTTTCTTAGTGGTTAGTGGGAAGAATATTTCTCACCTGAAGAATTTTTTTGTATCTCTTTAGGCGGTGGGAAGTAAGTTTCCCACTTACAAATGTTGATATCGCAATCTAATAAATAAAGAATATATAACAATATGCACTAAAATGTATAGCTTACTACTATTCACGTCAGATTTCGCCAAAATAAGTCTTAGCTCTTACCTGATTGGGACGATGTTTCTAGATTATCCGAAAAAACAAAAAAGTTGCACAATAATGAGACAACAAACTGTGGTTACCCATAGAATAAGAACACAAATGACTTGCACATCTTGCGTAGGTGAATATTTGTGGTGCTAAACTATATTATATATGTTTCAAGAAGATGGCAGCACCTATACCAATAAAAAATATATCATTGGATTACCGGCAAATAAGATTTTCGGTGGTGAGAAAAATACTTCCCACAGCCTACGAAAGGGTTAAGATTTGCTATTGAAGCGTGGATCTTGATTACGCGATGCACTTCTTGAATTTGTTTTCAAACGAATCATTTTTTAATATTTATTATTTCGGTCTGCTATGAAAACGTAGTTTTTCAAACCATAATATGTTCCATTCGGATCACATCTGGACTAGATGCACTTCGTGCGAAAAATAACACCTTAGTGACGGGGATCTATTGCTCTCGGGTTATTTTAATGATTTAATGACCTGATTATATTGCTGATAGTTAAAATATTTAACCCAATACCAGCCAGAACTCAAAGAAAAAAAAATTTAATTTTTTTGTATAGACTGGTTGTTGAGTGTTCAGCAAAGACTGAACACTGAAATTTTGGAAAAAAATAAATTTCAATTCGCAGAAAAATAGCGTTCCATATTTGGGACGATGGCTAAAAGGGGATAAAATAATATATTTAGAAAAAACAAGACAAAAGGGACAAAGCTGCTTTAATAACAAAATGTGTTCAATAAACTCACATAAATTATATACAGAACAAATTTTAATAAAAAAATTATGGTAAAAAAAATTATTTTTTATGGGATGGTAGAAAGCAGATATCTTGTAGTCGTACATTGCATTCTCCACAAATTCTAGTGTTTTTTGTTTCACAAAATGCTTATCTCCTTTTTTTATAGAAACAACTAAATTACCCATTTGGTCATATCTTATGTCCACACTTGCTCTTCCTCCCATCAATTTGGACTTTTGAGGGCGTGGTCTTTTTTCCTACGTACTTCTAGCAGAGTAGCCATTTCTTGGTGATTTACAATCTGGTAAAGTCTCCAAGTATTTGCCACCGATATATCTAACACTTGGGTGAATAAAGGCTACCACCATTTCCCTGAACGAATTCTTGTTCGGTAAAGAGACACTTGCTTGTCTAACATATCTACTCCGCCCATATGCGAATTGTATTCTTGTATCAATTTTACGATGGAGTATAGTCACTATTGCGAAGGAATTCTGACCGTTTGTGCTGTTTTATTTAGTCCACTTCACTATTTTTTCTGATAATGATTCGTCGTCACTCTCAAACTTGTATTCGTCAGCAGGTTTAGAAGTAAACAATTCCATAGTACCTGCAACATCCACTATTTCTTCTCCTTCTAGGTCATTCTCTTCAAAATTTTTTGTGTCTGTTAGAATATCCGGGTCTGGAGGAATTATTGCTACAATATCAAATATGATGTCAATGTCTTGGACAGTTAGACATTTTCTGCTACTCATAGTTATCACTTCCAGCCAATTTCCCAAAATTGAGACAACAAAATTAGCAACAAATTGGCAACAGATAATGATATGAGTCGGTTCAATTCCGTTCCGTATCGAAAAAAGAGACTAGTCAACAATAAAACTGCAATGGTATAATTATAATTTTCTCGACATAAATATATTGAAATCACTATAACGTATGACAACCCCAACGCGCCAGGCATGTGCCGACTTGTTGAATCAGTCTAATTTCTGTTGTTGTTCCTGTGAGACATCTGACTATAAATATATGAAGTACATACTTTGACCTAAATGACATTATCAAATACTATAGTTTTCTGTTATAGCTTCGAAGGAATCTGGCAAAAATGGCGAGTCCCAAAAATAGGACGTTGGCTGGTGTTGGGTTAATATTGGTGGTCTATATCCACTACCATGGAGAATATTCATCTAATAGATTAAGAGTAGGTATATACATATTCATAATACCTGGAGCATTTCCAGATATTATTTGTTTTAACAAGGATGAATTAATCCTTAGGGATATACGAATAGAATTAACCTGTATAAAATAATATATGCAATCGGATAAATCCATCAAGCAAGCGGCATAACAATAAAAGGGTGACTTCGAATTGTACCTTTACCGAGAATTAACTAAAATAATAATGCTCAAAAAAAAAGTGGAATATGATCCTCGCGTGCTTTAAATCGACCCAGTGAATGGTTTACGGCCGACGTAAAAACACGATCGTCTGAGATAGCGCAGTCCCATGCAACCTTGCTATTAGCATTCATTATTTCGTGGTTATAAGCCCCAATAATTCTATTTAATTTCAAAATAAAACACAAACTATGCAATTATCACTTATCAGATAACTGACGATCCCTGCGTGTGTTCAAATGCCCTCAACTAGAAAATGTATAAATGAGTCTGATAGAGCCGATGTGTCATTTGCGTGATGATCTCATTGAGCAAGGTGACAGAATTGGTTTTTCTGTAGGAAAATCAATAATATCACTTGTGCGTGTCATTCACTAGCTGCTAACTATTCAACATTTTGAAAAGAAGTATATAAATGTGTAATCGTATAATGGCATGATTGATGAGAATGAAATAATGTATACGTTCAATCAATAAATGTCAAAGAATGACCATCGGAAGTAGAAACATTTGATTGAAATGCATGAGCAGCGGAGCTGAGGTTATATTTTCCTTCATTTTTGTAATTTTTCAGATACAAATCCCTTAGTCAGTTTGGAAAAAAAGTTTAAACCACGAAAAGTTACTTCCTTAACATCAACTCAATCCAAGTACTAGATTTCAACCCTCCAGACCATTTTTAAGGAAATGTTTAGGTACGCAAACATGAAAAACCTAGAAAAAACAAGAAATTTCTACATAAAAGCTGCGCCAGTTGCTAACAAGGCCAGAAGGAATTTTTTCATAAATCAAGGGGTCCAAAAATCCATCGCTAACCGGTTTTCATCTCCATACCCCCTCCAAAAACGCTTATAATGCTGAATTTTTAAATTTTAATGAAATTATTATATAATTGATATATTATATTATATTACTGATTTGTACATGTTTTGCCATTGGTTTAAAGAATATCCGCTCATTAACCAATCCTCCTCTTCCTTTCCCAAAGATTTAAGTTACGAAAATATTCACATCGAAAGAAATAAAACTTCAAATCGATCGTAGTCATTCATACTCTATAATTGGAGATATTAAATTATTTAATGTTTGAAAGTCATCCACAATAACATTTTTAGGATGCTAGCTAAATGAAGATAGTCTACTACATACCTCAATGGAAGGCAATGGAATAGATACCCCACTCCAATTCAATACGTCTCCGCTTTTAAAAAATCTAAAACACCTACTCAGTTCACATACAAACTTTTAACATTATAAGACAATTTTGGGAGATATACAAGAGAGCGAAACATGAAATTTTCACATACAAACTGAATTTGAAATTTCCAAAAAAAAATATTTCAAACAAATTCAAAAAAATGCACCTTCTAATGTGTAAACAATATTTATTTTCCGTCTGGGGGATCAACCCCCCAATAATTTCGTACCAAAACCAATCACATCCAAGGTATCACACGAAACTACGTATTTACAAACTTTCAACCCTGTTTCTATAAAATTTCGCCATTTATCGTGTAAACAAGATTTATTTCTTCCTCCGGGGGATTGACACTTCAACCAATTCATATAGAAATAAATAGCATCAAAGATATCATACGTAATTACGTACCTACAAAGTTTCAACCCTATGGCAACAAAATTGGCGCCTTCGTGTAAAAAAGGCAACCAATTCGCATTAAAACCTATCCCATTCAATATATCATACGAAACTACATACTCACAAACTTTCAATCATATTGCTTCAAAATTACGCCCTTTATCATGTTAAAAAGATTTATTTCTTCCCCCAGGGGGTCAACCCCCAACCAATTCGAACCAAAACCAATCCCATCCAAGATATCTTTCGAAAATACCTACCTACAAACTTTAAAACCTATTACTCCAAAATTGCGACCTTTATCATGTGAACAAGATTTTTTTCCCCCCAGGGGGTCAACCCCCCAACTAATTCGAACTAAAAACAATCCCATCCAAGATATCATACGAAACCACCTATTTACAAATGTTTAACCTATTGCTTCAAAAATGCTTTCGTTATAGTGTAAACAACGCTAAAATACATAAATACGAGAATATATAATATATTAACCAAAACCAATCCCATTCAAGATATTATTCAAAACTACCTAGATGCAAACTTTCAGCCGGATTGCTACAAAATTGCGCCTTCTGTCGTGTAGAAAAGATTTATTTTCTCCCCAGGGGGGTCAACCCCTCAATCAATTCAAACCAAAAACAACCTTATCCAAGATATCATGCGAAACTACCTATTTACAAATTTTCAACCCAATTGCTTCAAAATTGCGACCTTTATCGTGTAAACAAGATTTATTTTCCCCCCAGGGGGGGGGGGTCAATCCCCCAACCAATTCGAACTAAAAACAATCCTATCCAAGATATCATACGAGACCACCTATTTACAAATGTTTAACCTATTGCTTCAAAATTGCTTCCGTTATAGTGTAAACAACGCTAACATACATAAATACGAGAACATATATTATATATATATATATATATATATATATATATATATATATATATATATATATATATATATATATATATAATGATGAACAAAACTAAATTTGAATTTATTACGTTTATTATCACAAAATATTTTGAAAAATATTAACACTGCGATTGCAATTTCGGCACTAGACCATCATCGGGCAGATTGAGTTAAGAACTGAATACAGAATTAAGTATACATTTGCGCTTACGGGTGAGAAAGGATTATTGCAGGTACCTAAATAGACAAGAGGGACATATTTCAAGAAGGGCTAATCGAGTAAATTTCCCAAATTGGTACAATACAATATTCTTAGAAAGGTCGTTATTGTTTGAATACACTAAATATAGGAGAAGATATTAAGTCAATCTGGTCGTTCAGCAAGATATCTTTTGCATTATGATTGAGTTTAAAAATTTCTAATGATTCTAAGTAAGTAAGTTTGGTTCCTTTCGGTAATTTGTGCATGATTTGAAAATTATCTATTTGTGGAAATGGGTGATGGTTTTCACGGCAATGATTTGAAAACGTTGAATCCGTTTTATTTTTCAAAAAAGATTGTTGGTGTTCTTTAAATCTCGATCGACCAGTCTGACCTATATATACTCCTTTACATACAGGACAAATCAACTTATAAGCTCCTGAACTTTCAAATTTTGAAGTGATTTTTATTCAATGCCAAAGATCAATGAATAAAAATCCTGAGAGTTTTGTCTTAGGTTTGAAAGCAATTTTAATATTACATTTAGGTATGAAATTAGCAACTTTTTCTGTTAGAGGACCAAAATATGTTAAAGATGTGAATTTTTCCGATTTTTCTACTTTTAATTGAGGATATATGCTGTTGTACGCTAGTTGGCTACGTTTCCTGTTTATCATTTTATCTATCAAACTTGTATGAAAACCATTATTCCAAGCAATTATTTTTATAGTCGAAATTTCTTTTGCTAAATTTGTTACGGATAATGGAATTGAAAACGCTCTCTGGATCATTGAATTAATTGTCTATTTAGGTACCTGCAATAATTCTTTCCCACCCGTAAGCGCAAATCTATACTTAATTCTGTATTCAGTTCTTAACTCAATCTGCCCGATGATGGTCTAGTGACCGAAATTGCAATCGCAGTGTTAGAATTTTTCAAAATATTTTGTGATAATAAACGTAGTATATTCAAATTTAGTTTTGTTCATCATGTTAAATTATCACTTAGTAACGACGGATTCCATCAACTAGGTATATATATATATATATATATATATATACTATATATATATATATATATATTATATATATATATATATATATATATATATATATATCCTTTTTGGGTCATAATTATATTGGAAATGCAAAAATAACCTTTAATTATGTTAATTTCAAATCGATTCAGAAAAAAATTAAGAGACGATTTGAAATATTTCAAATCTTGAAATATATTTTGGAATTCCATTAATATTCCTTCTAGCTTTCTTGTTTAATATTTGAGTCATACCATTCTCAACTTGGACGAAAATGAAATTTGTTACAAAGTTGCACTTAGGCTTTCATATTTGCTGTCAGTCATATAATAGACATTTTGAAAAACATACGAATCTATACTGATTTTTTAAAATGTAATAACACAAAAATGAAAAAGGAACTCTGGTACATTTATCGAGAGCCACAAATAATCCTTCAAAGAGAGGTTGGCCCCCATTGATATAGAGTGTAATGAAGCACAAACCATCAACCAAATGGCTAACACAGAATATATAATACATTTTCGATATTAAAATTGGGAATATCACAGCAAAAATTATCAACTAGAATGTTATTTTATAATAAAATTCCTTCATTTAACTCAAAGATAGAGAGTAAGTATAAGCATTAAATATGATATCAGATTGAAAGCAATTACTCATATCAAGCATATTTCAGTATATGTTCTGTTAAAAAGTATTACCTTCATGTATGGATAAAATCTTCAACCTTTAGATTCCTTCATTCAACACAAAAATAGAGTGTGATTATGAGTATTGAATATGAAATTAGAGGTTTCATATTAGATTGCAAGTAAGTACTCATATCATGCATATTTTAGTGTATGTTCTGTAAGAAAGTATTAGTTTCATCTATGGATACAACCTTCAACTTGGGGGGGGGGCGGATGATACGTATAATAAATAACATTTTGAATTTTAATTGAATTTTCATAAAATCTATAATAGCACGTAGGGTGCCATTTTTTTATGTATAGCTCTCGGGAAAAGCAAAAGCTTATAACACCATATAAGCTCCTGGAGATGATTTCAATAAAAGGTGGTTTATGCTGGATTCCAACCGCTTCAAGTCGTAGCGAACGAAAAGACCTGTGAGGGTAGAACGTTCCATGGATTTGCGGTTCGGTTTAAAAACGCTTTCTGCTAGATTAATGTTCAGGTTATTGAAATGTGTTCGGCAAATTGGTGTGTTTTATGTACGAACGTTGTATAATCAGTGGCTACAACATATCTGTGAAAGAAGCCTAAGTGGGCAAATACATTAAGGTATTAATTTTTTAGCAGGTTTTCACTTTGAAAACCTGCTTATTAAAATGGGTGCGATTAGCAAAGTTGAACTTTTTATGATGCTTGGCACCAAAAACCCAATTTTATATATATATATTTGAAAAACTTAGTTCACGGAATGAACCGCGTAAAAGATTTGAAAAATCTCGACGTTTCGGCTCCTTTTGCGAAGCCATCTTCAGGAGAATTAGAAGGGAATAATTCAGAATCGTGGCCTCAATCTGCCTACTCCACGATTAGGAGGAATCGGAAACAATACGATTGCGTGGTCTCAACCTGCCTACTGCACTAACCGTACTGCTTCCTGTCAACTCTGAAGTCTCAACCTGCCTACTCTTCAGAGTCGACTGACGGGCCGATCGTCGCGTGGCCGTATTTATAAGGGAGGGGGGCGGGTACTCACGCTCATCAGTGCGGGATTCACTCTGATTGGGTGTGACATGGTGACCACTGAGAAGTGGTTTCCATGCTGATGGGAGTCTGTAACTGTCATCTCTGGTGTTCAAACAATTCGGACGTTTTTCTATTTCTACAGCTTCACGGAAAATTCGGGATTTGAAAGAACGGACGGAAGCAATAGTTCTTGTATTGGGGAAATCGATAATGTGGCCTTTTCGGGTGTGATGTTGGGAAAGGGCATTGGTGATATCTGAGTGTCTTACTGAAAGTGAATGTTCTTTGGCACGGACCTGAATTCGTCGGTTCGTTTGTCCTATACAAGAACCAGGACAATTGGAACAGGGAATTTCATAAACACCGTGGTTTTCATTAGGAATTTTATTCTTGACAGATCTGACCACACGGTAGAGTTTTTGCTGGGTGTTGAATATTGTTTTGATGTTTGTATTTTTGAGAGATCTTGCGATCGTATTGTTTCCGATTCCTCCTAATTCGAATCGTGGAGTAGGCAGATTGAGGCCACGATTCTGAATTATTCCCTTCTAATTCTCCTGAAGATGGCTTCGCAAAAGGAGCCGAAACGTCGAGATTTTTCAAATCTTTTACGCGGTTCATTCCTTGAACCAAGTTTTTTTCAAATACTTCCGACCGCGGAAATCTTTCTGAACATATATATATATATATATATATATATATATATATATATATATATATATATATATATATATATATATATATATATATTTATATATATATATATATATATATATATATATATATATATATATATATATATATATATATATATATATATATATATATATATTATATATATATATATATATATATATATATGTATATATATATATATATATATATGCTTATGTATTTTAGTGTTGTTTACACGATATCGGGCGTAATTTTGAAGCAGTTGAAAATTTGTAAATAGGTAGTTTCGGTTTCGTATGATATCTTGGATGGAATTGTTTTTGGTTCGAATTGGTTGGGCGGTTGACCCCCTGGGGAGCAAATAAATCTTGTTTACACGATAAAGGTCGCAATTTTGAAGTAATAGGGTTGAAAGTTTTTTAATAGGTAGTTTCGCATGATATCTTGGATGGGATTGTTTTTCATTCGAATTGGTTGAGGGGTTAACCCCACTGGAACTTTTCTATTAGGGCCAAAGGAATCTTGATTGGGATAGGATACTTGAAAAAAGATAAATTACATCCCTGGAAATCAGTTTGGAACTAAGCAAATCAATATTTTCAGTTTTACTTACGATATTTCATAAATTTTTGATGAATTGCAAATTATTATTCCACCATTGTTTCAATTTATTTATCAATTTACATCAAGTATAGGCCTCATCAATTTCAGAACAGAGTATATTATTCTACTTACATATAATAGCTTTTATTCACACGTGTGAATCACAATATGAGCCGAGGGCGAGTGTTGTAAATTTCAATGTGTGAATAATAGCTATCATTATATAATTGTTGACTATACCTTTATCGAATTTAGAAGAACAATTGACATTTTTCTTCAAATATTGAGTACTGTAGTATTTTTTCATTGTTAAAAATTATAAGTAATTTATATTAGCTAAATTACAATGTTGTAAATGTAATAGAGGGCTTGTGTTAGAGGGTTTGCCTATTCAAGATTTTCCGACACTGAATGAAATTCTGCAATCTTCAATTGAAAATAATGAGTTTTCAACTAAATGATAAATTTTCTGATTAGGGGGTCCTATAAAAACATTGAAATCAAACTTCTGGAAAGCCCTTGAACGGGTGTTATTCATGATTTCCCAACACGCGAGTATTATTTTGAAATGGAAATCATTAATGTTTGACGAAAGCAATTTATGATTTTTTGTTGAGCTAAACATAATTTTTTTCTTAGCTTAAAGTTTTGAAATTAAAGCTTATTGCGTCATCTCATATCATATCGAAGAATTCAGAAACATATTGAATCATTTTTTTCAAAATCCACTCTTCGCTTGATTACGAGTAAAAGTTAAATTGAGAAACTCCTCTCAGTTGGTTACCACAAGATATAAACCGAGTTAATTAAGAACAGTTCGATGTAAGAGAAAGAGAATAAAAATACCATTCAAGAAATGTAGAAATTAAGATGTTTACATCGCCCCAGAGGATAAAAACAACGCTTCCAATCGGAAGAACTATCCGTCAGAACAAATGGGCTAAAATAATTCGCACCATAAAAATGAAATTGAGCCGCATAATTTTCGGAGCGCATAATAAGAAATCGCTCGTGAATACTTCATTGTCGGCTATTTCGTGAACGCGCTCCATTTGGTTCTTGTCGCCTTGAGAGACGACCATTTCCTAGTGAATTTATAAACCGATTTCGGCTAATGTTTATTCATCAGGAATAACGCTCGATCGCATAGAAAATGCAAAGTGGCCCTGCATTTTCCGGAATTATGCACCGAACGGCTATTCAATTTTTTGGTGGAACAACAAATTGGTAATTACAGTTAAAAATTGCTTTCATTATTCAAACTATCACTCTAGGAGTTTTAGTTATAAATTCAAGAAACTGTTTCCAAATATTCGTTTTGATATATTTTATTAATTTACCGTATGACTCAACATCACTGAACAACAACGTAAAAATAAAGAAAAATCAAAAACTTATCATCAACGAGTACATATAAGGACATAACAAACACTAAGTTGTATACGGTTGAACACAAATCACGTAACAAACAAATGTCTAAATTAGATAGACTCCTGGATTGCCATTAGGAAATCCTGTGGGTCATCATTGATCCACAGGGACATTCTTGCTCACTATGTGTTTGACTGTCTGTCTCTTAGAGTTTACCCCATCTATATAGAGACTCAGCTCACCTTCTTGATATATAAAGGATTTCAATGATCTCTTAGGTTTGAAGATCTTGATTGGATTGAAAACAAAATTGTGAGCTTAGCTGAGAATAGTTCTCTAATAGCATCCACTTCTAACAAGAGGCCTGTCAGTGCATGTACATATATCTGGAAATCAACATGTTGCGAATGTTGTGTTCATAAATAGTGACCTTAAGGTCAATTCTTACTGGGGATTTGATCATCTAGTTGTTTTTAATGTCAACAAGACATAGTGAACCAGTTCTCAAGAAAGACCTCCCTCATCGAACCTCAAGTACAATTGAAAAACCAAATCATTTAACCAGCCAATAAACTAAATCTTCGAAAATTGGCGTTAAGTCTAAGTCAACCTAGCATGAACAAGCCTCCACTATGGATAAGTCGGCTGCATGAAAGCTTAGTTAAATTTTTAGTGCTGAAATTCTGTTTTCGCCAAAGAAGCTTTTGCTGCTTCATGAGGCTGAACTTCGCCCAGTGTTGAAATACTGCTCTTATAGTTGGAGCTCTCTCTCTGTTTCTACTCGACTTAATTACGAAAAGGCTCATTTTAAACCGCTCAGCTTCATTCACTCAAACATCAGGTTGCTGAATTACTAGCAACTTTACAAATATTGCCATAGCAAGTCTTTTGCAACCAATACCTCAATTATTCCACTAGAAGAAAATTTCGTTCGTTGTAGACAGATAGATAGATAGATAGATCCTTTATTAGCTCCCTTGTAAATACCCTTTCGGGTGTAGATCATGTCAATATAAATTAGATTACAAAAACATAATGAATGAAATCATTATGACAGCAACATCACAAAAGAAAATACTTGAAATTCACAAGATGAAAATATGAGATAAGTGTCAACAGTCCAATGTGTCCTTTAAGTACCCCTCCGGTGCATACATTACTTTCCTAATGAGCAGCTTTTTCAAATTAATGTCCAGCTTCGTAATGGGCTGTGTTCTTAACAATTCATGTAATATGTTGTATATGTTCATTACTGAGAAGGGAATATTCATCTGCATATATGTGAAGCAGGTCGTAATATTCAGAAGATTGTTTCCATTTCATTATATATGTGATCCCTGGCGTAACATGTGTAGAGGGTCATGTGAAAAAGATAACCGCTTCATAGACTATTTCACTAGTCAACGTAAGACCCCTCTCATCGACAAATATAGACCTACTATTGACTCTTCGTGTTGTATTAAAAATGTTTCTCAAGAATCCCTTTATTGAAGTGAATATTTCTCAACATCTGTACATGACCATCAGAAAATGATACCATATCTTACATGACTTTGTACCGGGTGGCCAGATAAGAATGCAAAGTGTAAAAAGAAATAAAGAAACTAACTTTTCACAGGTTGGAATAAAAATCTATTGAGTAAACGCGTTTCGTCATAACATTGACTTCATCTCGTACTGAACTATGGTATTATGTGGTTTACTCAATAGATTTTTATTCCAAAAATGAAAAGTTAGTTTGTTTATTTCTTTATAAAGTTATGAAAATGAGACTTGCGGTGAAAAATTTTATAACTAAAATGGCCAACAGAAAATTCTGAAAATGATTTTCATGTTTCCAAGATGGCCGTCAGGGGGCGTAACCGCCATCTAAAACTTTAAAAGTGATTTTGTCTGAAATACGCCTTGTAGATGTATCACAAAAATATATGTGTTTTCAAGCTAAGCTTCACTCGTGTAATTTTTGTTCAACACTTTTTGACGTATCTATTGAAATGAAGTGGTGGGGGTGATTCAATTTTTTTTAAATAAACAGCTGTAACTTCTGAACGACTGAACGGATTTTAACAAAAATGGTCTCGTTGGGAAAAGCATTTATTGTTCCATCGAGCCATTTTATCTGTGATATGTTCAATGTTTAGTGATGCCGTTAGAACGCGGTTTTTGATATAACAACAAAAAATTGCCAATTCCTCTAAAAGAAATCAAATGCAATAACCTGACTTTTTTTCCATGAAAATGTAGTGCAATGATACCAAAATAGATTATAGAAAACCTTATCTTGATATCTTATTCCAAGCCTAAAATATAGAAGAAAGAAAATGAAGTTATTATCTAATTCTAAAAGTACGTCATTAAACCGGTATTCATTTTTATTTGTTTGTCTTTTTCCGAGAATCAATGATGAAACAATGATGAAATTTCATAATTTCATAATTTTTGAATAATAGTATTCTAAGTTGAAAAATTTTAAAAAATATATTAAAATTGCTAAGTCTCCTAAAAAAAATTTTAACAAAATGTTTTTTTCAATTATTCATTCTGATCCATGATTATTGTTATACGAATAGCATTAATGAAAATTAAAATCATTTTTCAACTCAAAATCATATTAATAAAATCAGAGCAAAACGCATACAGCAGTCGCGCGCGCCTAGCAACGCCAGTCGTGCCTGTGGTTCATGTCGTGTTTGTCGCTTATGTTATATCTATCGTGTATCACTCATATCGGACAACATTTTTGGCCTAGCCTCCAGTCGCCAAGTGTCTACAGTGTAACGTACATTAAGGAAATTCGTTCCATAAAGCAAAAACGCATGTGATGAAAAAATTATTCAATTAAAAATCCAATTACATTTATTTCGAAAACTTTTCTGTTCCCCATCATTTCCGGAATGTTGTTTCGAGTAAAACCAACGTGGCAAACTGAGTTAATATTCGGATAGAGGATTTTGTTCCGATGACATAAATCTGTATTACTGTTCTGCCCCAAGTTATCCAGGAGTAAAACCTTCGGTGGCTCGATAATTACGCGTCAGTTTTTGAAATTCCCAATCAGAAGCTTTTACATCCTTCTGACAGTTTGACATTAATACTTTCACTCCTATTTTCAACCGGGGCGAGAGGATTACTTTGAAATTTATCGATTGCATGCGACAGTTCAGTATGAGATTTCGTGTTTACATTGCGAAAGTTGACCCTATCGAGTGAATTATTAACTAAAACACCTTGTGGAAACTAAGTTAAAATTACACGTCGCTTCAACGATTTCTGAACTCAAATACTCTCTATTTTATTCCCTCAGGAAAAAAAGGACGAGAGGCGTCGTGGGACTCCCGGTTGGAACGAAGTTCCTGTTGCTATATATTATGTATCAAACAGGAGATACAATGAAATAAATTATCAAAGTTTGAGAGTAATTGAAGGAAGAAACATTAGATAATTAAATTAATAAAAATAAATGCGGAAAGTTTTTTACTTATGAAATAAATATTTTATTATGAATTATCGTGAAAATATGAACTTAATCAATACATTCCATTATATTTGTGAATGGCTTGTGATAACAAAAGTAGGACACATATAATTGCTATTAATTTTATGTAATTGTTACATACAACTGCATGGAAAACGGTATTGTAACTTGTATATAGATTTTGCTGGAACATGGTTAATTCGTTAGTCAAATTCATCTGAAAGAATTTTTAACAATGGCTAAGTTTTTATCAGAATATTATATATTTAAAGCGCTAGTTTTTGTATGAAGAAACATTTAAAATGTTAAAAAATTTGTTGCTTCTAATTATTCATCCCTATCGATGATAGTTATT